>JANRGW010040650.1:12202-31958 GCA_024733675.1 Psilopsiagon aymara
CACACAATACTCCAAGTGAGGTCTCACAGAGCAGAGCAGAGGGGCAGGATCACCTCCCTCGACCTGCTGGTCACGCTTCTTTGGATGCAGCCCAGTACACGGGTATACATGAATGAGCTCCTTCTACACAGCAAGTGTCCTCTGTCTCCACACTGGTAATACATTCTCTACCTCAGAGCCATGATCCCTCATCAACAACAACTTCTTTATGAATGGGAACGGGAAGGGATATGCAGAATCACACTCATATCATGCTTTGTCTGGAGGTTTTCCCCTCAGTGCCCAAGCAGCTATGACTAGCCAGAGCAGTGTTATGCTCCATCGAGATCATACACACACTTGTGACAATTGCAGCAATGCCTTGTGTTCTTAAAGGTTGTTTTGTCCTAAAAGAGAACTGAATTTGCGTCTTACTTTTTGACAAGCATGACGCCTTCCCCATAGCAGCAGGTGGCTGGAACCATTTAGTCACGTTTGTTCCAGTAACTTTCATCTGATGATCGCATTTACTAACGTTTAACTCCAGGGAAGCTAATGAGACATGTGCCAATGGAATCGAGAGCACTCTGCAAAATGCTGGGAGAAATGTTCTCTGCGTTCCTGTTTCTAGGAGCAGAAACGCAAGCTGCCCCTGCCAGTGCTCAGCTCAGAGAAGGGCCTTGCTGCTGGAGCTCTAGAACATGAAGCATGTTTTCAGAACTGATTGATGGGTAGGATTTATAAAGATCATTAAATATATAGCAGGAGAGGATTCTTTGTGCTATCCTTGACTACACTCCATGACTGGCAGGATATTGGACGACAGGTTCTCCCAGATGGTATGAGTAGATAAAAGACATTTTTCAGTGGTTACAGGCTGCTGTCCCTTAGGAATATTGAAGTGCTGTTGCTCTGGATTTTTTTCTACCCCCAAATTTGCAAATAGAGCCCTTCCATGATGACTGTTTAAAAAAATGGTGTGTAGCCGGGCCAGTTTCCATATGACACCTTTTCACCAGAGGAAAACAGCCACTGATAATGCAGCGCTTTTCAAAGGAAAATTTATGTGTCTTCTTCTGGAAATCCTTTTTCAATGCATATTTTGGTATACACCTCATTTGTTTAATACAAATTTACATAATAAATTCAAGCTGTTTATTTCAGAAAGCCCTCGCAGATGACGACTCAGCCATACAGTGGAATAAAAAGACCTGAACTGATGAGATGAAGCGATCTGATGGGTGTCACAATAAGGCTTGAGATTAACCTTCGTATCTGAAAACTAAGCAGTTAGATTAAACCAAACAACAGCAAGGCTGAACGCTGGCTGCAGTGTTCACCAGCTAAGCTCAGGAGATGGGGCACAACCAGTTGGAGGAGAGCAGAGGGTCTGTGCTGCCAGATGGACACAGGAGGCTCAGCATGGACAATATGGGTAGTAACTCTGGAGCTGGACACCCTGCATGGGGCATGACAGAGGGCAGCTGCTGGTCAAGCAGGAGAGCACTCCTGGGGCCATGTGTTTTGCTATAAAGACCAAAGAAAACCATCCCACATGGGATGAGCAGGTAGCAGGAGGGTGCTGAGGGGTTCCTGGGGCTAGACAAGGCAGGGCTGAGTGCATTTGGAGCTAAGTGAGGCTGCATTGGAGGCCATGTGCCATGCTTCTCTGCACAGCCCATGCCCTCAGAGGAGTGTGGAAAGCAGAGGAATATTGAGACCACTTTGGAATTTCATGTGTGCTTCTGTAGTCAGAGGAGGATCAAATTCTTCCATAATCAGTCCTCATGGGATGGAAATTGTTGGTGCAGGCACAGCCAGTGCCAGGATCACTGCTGGCTCCTGGCTCCCCTGCCCCAGTCCTCGTTGCACCCTGCAAAAAGAGAGAATAAATGAGCACTTATTTCATCTGAACTCAGGATATTAAGCACAAGAATGGATCTAAATGCCAAGCTGTTCCTTTAAGAGCAGAAATTCTGCCTACTTGGTGTTTTTCAAACCTGTAGGATGATTCAGACAATGAGACTATTGAAACAATGGTTTATGCCCGCTGAAGAAATAGAGAGGGCAAAAAGAAAAATGGAGCAGGTCTCTGTGTCAAACATCACCACTCTACAGCTTGAAAATAAATTGCCATGGTTACACCTGAATCAGTGCTCTGTGAAGGCAGAAAGAGCCTCGCAAGTTGGTATTTGCCACTGATCATCATATCACTTTGGTAAACACAACCACCAGCGCATAAACAGATGTCTAACACGCAGGGAGAAAAGCCAGTATTACTGTGAGGGGTTTCAATATGACTGCTTTAAACACTTTAAATATGAGTGATATCACTTGATATGAGTGATTTAAACATTTAAAGCTAGAATGAAATATACTTGAAACTCTTCAGCTTTATAAATTCTTATTTGCTAACTACCAAAATACTGCATCCAGTTTCCAGGAATTCCAGCCTTGCAAAAACTGCGTCTTGCAAAGAAGTGGAGAAAGGACTATGCAACAAAAAATCAATACTTGTTGAGGCTACGCTGACAGCGCTTTGGCCATAAACAGCCTGTTTGCTGTGGAGCAGAATCTCAGCCAGCACTGCAGGCTTTGGTGGTTGCCCCCAGAGACAACTCTGTCTGGGTTTGGGGGGTTCCAGCACTGGAAGTGTTTAAACCAAGATTGGACCTCTTTCTGGGAAGCATGTTCTGTTTCAGTCTGAACTACTGGACCTAGCAGCCACTAACTGCAGAAATCTCACTCGCCGTATAATGCAGCAGATCAGCCTCGGAGATCATCGTGGCTTTTCCTTAATAACTCAGCCTTAGTAACTATGAGCATTAGTGTAAGCTAGTGTCATAATATACTGGTGATGCCATATGCCCAAGCACTTGGTATTCTCAGTGTAAACGCTGCAAGCTAAACTTTAGAAATTGATGAATTGTGATGTTTGAGTTTCTTCATGCACTTTTGCCTTTATTGGAAGGCACTCCGTTTACATTTTGCAGTAGATGCTGTATGTTAGCAGAGATCAGCAGTCTTTTCTGACATCCAAATGATGTGGCATATAATAAGAAATGGTTTTGTGTAAGACTGAAGAAAGGAATTATCATCAAGAGAGTCAATATTCTATTAACAAATATCCCCCAGGGATATCTGCACCAGTGTGCAAGTATCAGAACCAGTGTATATTTGCATAAGTAAGGAAGAACTGGCACCGTGTCAAACCATTCTAGAACCTACACTTGTCTGTTTTTCTTGGATCATCACCTTTAACACCTTTGTATTTTTATTCCTGGTCAAGACAGAAAGCCAAATCCACAGAGCTGTAGCCAAACACTTAGAAATTACAAACTCCACTAGCATACCTGGATAATAAATACTATGAAGTAAATAGTAATTATGATTCTGACAATAAGAACATTAACTGCAATAGACTAAGATATTGGAAATTATGTCTTCATTTTTTTTCCTAGGAAAAAAAATACTGCAGTCTGACATTGTCAGTTCAGCATTGTGAGGATGAACTGAGTCATCATTATGGTTTGGCACCAAGACTTCTAGATTTCACAGACTGTCACTAAATCAACTTGTTACAGATGAATATCAGAAGGACCTTGAAAGGCTAGTAGAGTTGGTGTGTTTGCTGTGATGGCAAAATAGGATCCTCTATCAGTTGATGAGGTCAGCTAGTCAAATCTCCAAATGGTCTTTTATTGTCTATTATTGTTGAACCATTGTTTGAGAAGATTCTACTATACTACTCAGTTTAGTGCCATGAGAAATGCTGCCTTGTCTCTTGTAAATACACCTTAATCTTATTTCTCATCAACTGCACTTCCTGAGGTGCTTTGATTTTAATTCAGTCTCAGGAAAAATAGAAAGTTTTCTATAAAATACCAAAGTTGAGCCAGTTTGAAATAACCAGGAGTATGTCGATAACGGCATAAAGAAAGCAGCATTCAGACTCAGTTCTTGCTCAGCAGGGTCTCCTAAATGGCATTCATGGGAGGTGAAGTCAAGTCACCCTCAAGTGGAAGAAGAAGGATTATGTCTTTTCTGTCAGAAACACTGTTCAGAAGCTTTTCCTGTATCTTAGTCAACTGACTGGTTACCATAGACCTCTGCTTCTTGCAGTTTCTGCTCTCATTCAGCTAATAAGCCTACTCCTACCTGCATGCACCAAAACTGATGCTTAGCGTTCAAATTCAACCTTTTCTTTCCACCAACAAAATGTATCCTGTTCCCCCAAGAAAGTCTTGTTATTTCAGTTGCAGAGATGTAAAGCAAGCCCTCCTGAGGGTCCTAATGAATGAAAGGGGACTGTGCATAAGCAGCTGGAGGAAAGGGATGCTACCCTCAGCACGTCTGGCCCAGCAGTGGCCAGGAATCTTATAGGAGAGAGAGCACATCGCTCTCAACCACTGAGAAGCCACTACAGTATGTTACTTTAATATCTCTATAGGGAAAAAGGCTGGCTGAAAGTCAGTCAGTTTATCATTACTGGTTTTCAGCTGTATGGGGCTATTTTTTTAGATACTGTACTTATTTAACCAAGAAATCCAGTAGATTTCCTCATCTTAGAAATATTCATCATGTTGCATATTCTGTAGAGATTAATGCTCCAAGGCCTCTTCAAATTAGAACAGGATATGTGCAATCTAACAGTGACACACCTTAGCGCTTGAAAGCCTGTGGCCTCCAGCCTTGGGCATATGAAGGATGGAGCACGTTGTGTCCTGTTCACTCCCTCGCAGCTCAGTTCTTGAGGGCCCAAACCTGCCCTCACTGAAGTGGAGGGCAGAGCTCCAACCTTAATTGCTGTTTGCAGAAGTTTAAGCCTTTTAGCTATGGAGACATTTTTGTTTCACAATTACACCGCCACATTAAACACAGGGAAGAGCCTGGTAGCTGTTTGTCAATGTAAGGAAGACTGGGATGGTGGAGAGAGCCCGAGCCTGGGAACTGGGAGATCTGATGACAATTTGTGGTTCTGCCACAGGCTGGCCATAACTTAGACTTACTGAGTGTGGCTACACTGCTAATCAAAGCCTGGGCTGGCTTGCTGCGGCTGTTCAACTGTGCTAGCTCTCACCCGTCTTCTATGTTCAAGAGGGCTAAATTTGCATTCACACTATAGATGTTGTTTCATGGCACAACCTTCCACCCGGCAGGTGGTTTTCCAGGGAGATGACATTTTGCTCCTATTTAACGTATGTTGCCTTGGCTCAGGCTGGGTGCTCAAAACAAGCCCTGACTAGAAGAAAAGAAAAAAGCATCCACAGTTTTAACACTGGAATGGCTTTCCTGACCATCTCAGACTACTAGTTCTGAAGGTGATGTAAAATTCATTCTTCCTTCTTGTTCTTCTTATGTCTGTTAGATTATGATTATATTGCGCTCTGCAAGACCATGCACCAAGTGAGACCACTGGAGAGAAAGCTACTCTGAGTGATCTAAAAGGGGAGGAAGCCTCTCCCTTCTTCCTTTTCTGATTCAATTTTCATTCTTGTATAATGAAAATGAATGCTGAGTTATCACATATCATCAGAGAATTTACAAGTCCATTCGTGGAATGAAGATCTTGAAAGGAGATAAACTGTGTAAGTTCATGATCCCTTTTGGATGTGGAAACCAATGTGGCAGTAGATGTCAGATAAATCAGCAGACCCCTGGAAAGCCACAGGAAACAAGGCTGGGAGACTGCATCATTTAGAGATTGGGAAAGGAGAACTGGTGGAATAGTTTGTTTACCAAATCCTATCTTCCAAACCTGCCTTTTACATGCACAATTAGGAGATGCTCCTGCTCAGCACTTGCATTCACACTCGTACAGCCCAGTGCAGGTTGCTCATCATGAGCAGTACCTTAATTTTCCTGCCAGGACCTCAGTGGAGGTGCAAATATCCATCAAAAGTGAAGATATAAAAGTGAGGAGGGCAGCACTGCAGGGCAGCACTGGAGCGTCCCAAAGCCTGCTCTTGGGACGAAGAGGAACTGTTCTTCATCCAACTTTGGAGCCTCTCCTCAAAGGGTTTTCTTTAATTCCTCCCACTACAGAGGGAAGTTATTAAAACATGAAAGGATGCTGGGATAAAGCATATGCATCGCTGTGCTCAGTTAAAAATATCTGTACCGATCTCCTAATGAACTTTAAGCTAAGGCACAGCAGACTCTTCATTACCTGGAACTGTGAGGAAAATTATCTTATTTGTCCTCACAGTGCGAGTCGTCTACAAAAGAGGAGCTTATTGCATTGCTTAGTTTCATAATTAATGACACCCACATAAAATGAGACTTTTTCTTTCCCTGTGAGCTAAAGCTTAACTTGCAGAAGGATCCTTTTGAACACAGTGGTGCTAAACTTATCAGTAGGTAAGCACAAAGCATTTTCATCTTGCTTTGAAGCTGTTTATGAGGTTCTCGCAGTGGCAGAGAATAAAGTTACCTTTCTCTCCTACGTGCTCCTTCATTACAAGATCCCCAAGGATCATGGAGAAGCAAGAAAAAGAATAAATATTAATTTCAAAAAGTTCAGTTAACGCTTGTGCACGGAGACTTCCAGTGGGTTTATGAAAAAGCACTTTGGAGGCTTTGCTGTGTTCCTGTACATAAACCCAAGGGTATCAACCACTCAGAAGAGTCATGGCTATCTCCTTCTCTAAATTGTACTGCAAGGCCTTATTCCTCCTGTGCTTCACCTTTTTATCATCAGACAGCTTTAAAAACCCTTTATCTTGAGCACATTACAAGGTACAGTGGACTAAACAAGACATGCAATAATCCTTAACAACTTTGTCATAGGATTACAGGTAAAGATGCCTCTTATTAGCTATCTTTATACCTTGAGGGATTCCTTCTTTAAATCATACATGTTGTCTTCTTCATTAAAATCAGTAACCAAGCTGAATCACATTTCTTGTTCTAGTCATACATTATGCAAAATTGTTTTCAATGTGACTCTACCTCCCATTTGATGCCTTGCTCCAGTCTGAGTGCCAGAGCAGCATGCCTATCTGCTTTCTTTGCTTTCTCCCCAGAGTCACCTCTGGTCTCCTTTATTCAAGAACTAGAAAATGGAACAAAACTATAGGCTCTGGTGGTTTTATTACTTCCACTAATAAAGGACTTCCAGTTTGCATCACCTAAGCCACTTTTCATGGTGCTGCAAAACTGCAGACAGAGAAGTATTTTGACCTGGGCCCCCATGACATGCCTGTTCCCACCACATCACCCCATCATTACCCAAGAGGTAGCCTCCTGATATCCCTAGCTGGAATCCAGAGGTTCAGCATCCAGCCTTTCACTCTTCCATCTCCCAGACATACAAAAACCATGGCCCTGGAGGATGGTCACATCACGGCTGCCCTCAGAGTTTCAGGGAGCAGGGTCTGCAGACATGGCGTGTCTGTACAACAGACCAGGCTGCAGGCAGGAACCCAGAGGGACAGAGAGATCTATTCCAGCTTACAGACAGGGTGATTTTTGGGAGGCACAGTGTGATGGGAAGGTTTAAGGGGAACAGGACAGTTGCAAAAGCCCTAGAGGTGCAGCAAAGTGCGGACTGAACTCTCTCTGCCTATGGGCAGAGTGCCCTGGCGAAGAGCAGTAGAAATTCCACTCATGAGCTCTACTCCTTAACAGGGTGTTGGGGGAAGAAAGGGAGATGGATCACAGCTATGAGAGCTACCTTCTGCCTTCTCATCACCCCAGGAGCTATACAGATTTAGCTGCAGCAAAGAAGTGCAGTGCTAAGAAGATAGAAACCTGCTTCTTATCTCACCCACCAGGAATCCATCTTGAAAACAGGAATTAAAAAGGCTTACTTCTTAGTTTGACATAAGATGAAAGAAAAGATACTTTTTGGCTGGCATATGAGAGCTGGACTTGGAAAACGTGACAATTCTGAAGAGCAGTGTGAAAATTGTAGTGTTGCGGCAGAAAAAAGCAACCAAGAATGAGATGAAGTGTTAGGCAGTAACTGAACTGAAGGTAAACGGAACAAGACCACTGGTGGAGCAAAGCCACCTTCCACAGGTGCTGCAATCCCCATGTTCTATTCTGACAATGAGGCTCAGCTCGGGTGTTGCGATTACGATTTAATGTCTGGTTTAGCATCTCCGTGAATCAGCTACTGACAGCATAGCTGAAGGGGGAAAATATGGTTTGCTAGCAAAGAATATACAGAATGTTGACAAGTAGAGGACTGCTCTTGCTGGAACTTAATTTTCCCTTCACCTTTGAGCCTGCTTTCTGTAAAGGGCATAAGCTTCATACTTCCTCGGCAAGGTCAACTGCAACAAACATCTACAGTTTGAGCTGTGCAATATCTGAACTTCGAAATGTTCATTTTCAGAATAGTTATTCCACATGCACATTGAAATTTCAGTTGCAATGCTAAAAAAAAATAAAGGTTAATGAGATTTCTGGCAGTGAAAGAACCATCTCAGATAAAACGCCTTCTAACATTAGGCATAGACTTATTTTACTCCTTTCTAGGAAGGAGTATCAAGTCAGAGTACCTGCCCTTTCTTCCCAGTTCAAGGTAAATTGTAGCCGCTCAGAGTTTCTGGGTTGACTCATCTCAAGTTAACATATGAACTGCTGAAAAGAAAAGTGATGGAGGGTTTTTTCACTATCTATCTCTGGCATGTTTGAAGAGCCAAGGGAAGACAAGCTGGCTGAAATTCTGTTTGCCTGAGGCAAACAGGTTTTTTGACATGAGTAAGGTATTACTGGTTTTTTTCATCATAGTAAACATAGGACAAGTAGGACTGTGTGCCTGGGCTTGTAACTTTTCATGACAGCTTTGCATACTGTAATGAGTCATGTAATGAAATAATGCATAATGAGATAATGTAATGAAGTTAATAAAAGAAACACAGCTTCTCCCGTCATTCAGATACTCACCAAGATACAGAATCCTAAGCTTCTTTAAGTCCGTAAATTGATGCCAAATGATTTCAGCAGGTTTGGAACATATACATAAGGATTAATTCAAATTTTCCTTCCACACTGGTACCTGCTTTGTGTGGTGACTTATCCAGGGCATTGCTCTAGCAAAAGCTAAGTAAAGTACTTCCTTAATACTAAAGCTAGAAGAATGACTCCAGTGTTCCTTTAGCAAAGTAATGAAAATCCAGGAAAAGAGGTGGTCTAGCTCTTAATACTAATCTGGGACCAGTCCTGTTTTAGCAGCAGACTAAAGTTGGCCAGACACCTAATATTGCAGTGTGCACACCTGTCTGTCTGACCTAACTATCCCCTCTGTTCCTGCTTTTGGGCATGCAGAGGGTCAGACTCATCTGGGTGGCAAACCAACTGTTCTGGACCAGTAATTAAACAGATCCAGAGAACAGAGGCTGCTTAGCTGAAGAAAGAAGAAAAGGAAACAAAAGGCTGCATGTCTACTGTTCACAGAATGAGCTCAAACTTAAGCACTTCAGGGCTTAGTGCTGGATGTCTGGGCAGCAGAACAGAGTCCAGGAGCCTGCACTACAGCTTCATAGTGAATGCACCGAGGTAGTCAGGCATCACACTAGTACTGCCTACTGTTATGATGGCCTGCTTATGCATCAGTCTTATACCTCTCCATTCTGATATAACTCTTCCCCCTGGTGCACTGCACAGCTTCATACCTGACTTTGCACAGACTTGTGAGATGCCTGACACAAGCTTTGTGAACTCTGATTTGCATGCCAAATACCCAAAGGCCAGTACCTTGTCTGACTCACCAGAGTCCTCATTTGAATTCAGCCGAAGGAAGGAAGTATCAGTTTAAACCCATGAAACAGAGAATTGGACCCGAGAAGAAAAGGGAAGTTTTAATTCCGTGGATAAATGTCAGTGTGCTGCGGGGCATTTGGGAAGGTGCAGCTGCAGTTGCTGGTGTTCCTGAGGAGTCGGCAAAAGCACACCTCTGCAAAGTGAACCTGACTTGACTTGTTCCCTGCGGCTCCCAGAACTGAGTCATGCTGTTCACCATGTCCAGCTTTGGTACAAACCCTGTTCATTACATCCCTACACAAGTAAAACAGATCTGGCGCACGTTTTTAACTTGCAATGACTGTCTTTGCCAACTTTTTCTAATGAGTGAAGATTCTCCATGACCTATTTTCAGGAACTGAGCAGTTCAGTTGGGTCTGTCTGATAAGAGTCTACACTTTGACTTCTACAACATAAAAAGCTCATCTGTAGCTTCAAATTCCCCTTTAGCTTCTGCAAAAAAGGTTATAGGTACAAAACAGGCCATTTATTTTCAAGGTTAAACCTTGCAAGTCTTTCAAGTCCTTCCAATCCTTAGCACTACAGACATTTTTGATCAAACTCTTCTTTACTACATCTCCACATAGCTCTCTATCTGCATTCAGCAGACGTGACTCCCCCACCTCAATTCCCCACCAGACTACAGAGTAAGACTTGCTGTCATTTTCTCTCTTGTGGTCCTGCCTGTTCTTCAGTGAATCTTACTGTCCTATCTGAACAACTGTACAGTTTAACAGGTGGAACAGAAACTACTTCCCTCTTGCCTATAGTATAGTGTGCAGGACACTTTCTTGGGCAGTAACAGAAGTAGCTGAGGATCCCCTTGGCTGTGGCAGATATGCTTTCGAGGAGTACTCTAACATGTAGGCAGATACCCGGTGGAAAAGATTGGATTATGCCCCATTCTTTAAAAGAATAACTACAGCTATCAGATGCTATCTGTCCCACATAGCCTAGACACCCACTTTCATGCAGGAGAGCTGAGGAGGGATTTCAGACTGACCCCCATGCCCATGTCTCCTGGCCCACACAACGCAGCTCCTACACAGCACACAGGATGTTACGGGCAGTTGCTCCTCCCCACACACTATAAAAGGGAAGTGAACAGCTAAGGCTGCATTTGGCATCAGACACTTGATTCGCAGGGACTAAAATCTTACACTGGGCCAATCTGATGTATCTAAAAGACAACCTCTGAAGTGTGCTGATAACCCTGTATCAATTCTTCACCATTATCTATGAACAGAGATATGAAGTCCTTCCAATCTAACACAATTTCAAGCCAAAACAAAAATCTCCAACAAAAAAATCTTGTGCTAGATGGTTCTGTCCTGCTCTGCTCTGGCAGTTCAGATGGGATGCATCAGCTGCCAGTCCCCCAGCTCTCTGTGAGTGCTTGGAGCTGCCCAAGAGGCTCTAGATTTAAAAAGTGGCTCTTTGCTCTGCTCCATGGGCTGCACTTGCCAACTTCTGAGTCATGTCCTACTGCCATAAGTTTGGGCTTTGAGACTGATTTTGGTTTTTTTTTTTCTGTAGGTACTTTCAAGATAGCTGGGAAGGTTTGGGGGAAGGGTGGAGGCAGAGACAGTAACTGGATTCACTTCAGTGAATGTTTCAGAGAATCACCAAATGGTTGAGGTTGGAAGGCACCTCTGGAGATCATCTTGTCCAACCACTCCACACAAGCAGGAACACCTACAGCTGGTTTCTGAGGACCGTGTCCAGATGGCTTTTGAATATCTTCAAGTATAGAGACTCCACAACCTCCCTGGGCAACCTGTTCCAGTGCTGTGTTCAATAATGTGTATGTTCATATCCATAATAAGTTTTGCACATTTTATACATCTTACAAAATTAGGTGGAGACTCCATACACATAGAAGGGGGAAAACAAAAAAAGTATAATGTGAAAATAGTTGAAAATTCTGAGCAAGAAGCAACAGTGCCTGAGAAAATTTGGCTTTTGCTCTCATTTAACCATACAGCATGAAAGTTGTACATATATGATGTGGGTATCCTCTCTTAGATGATCTGCCATGGCTGCTTTCTTAGAAGAAATCTAGCCCTTACTTATTTCTTGAAGGTTCCTTAATAAGCAATTAGGTATAAAAACACCAAAAGAGCACAATCACAATGGGGACTTTGGCCCATATGTAAAAATAAATAAATAAAAAAGAAGAAATGGACTAAGATTTCAAGAGAATACTGAAATAAGTTAGAACTGAATACCTGTATCTCAGAATTTAACTCAAAGAACTCTGCATCAGCTGGTAAATAATGCTGGAGGCATCTTACCTCACTAGAAACTTGCCCATGCAACTTGACAGTTCTGGTTTGCTAGAGCTGAATTTCCACATGTATCTAGGATTTCTTACCAATAAGCAACAAAGCACCTCCTGAAGTCTTTTCAGAGATCTAATCCAAAAGGCTGTCTCAGAGTTTATTTAAGATCTTCAAATAGGCCTGAGTCCACAAAACACAGATGTGAAATCATTACACCCTTTCAATTACCCACCTTCTGGTTAGAGCATTTATCCTGAAGTAGGAGATCTACTTCTAAGTCACACCATCAAAGTGGGCTTGAATAGAGGGGTGGCTGTCGCACTGCAGGGTGTTCCAGACAGTGTGCTTCAGGAAAATGTTGACAACTTTCCTGCTGACACTGGGTCTGCAAAGATTCATGAGATTTACAATGTCTTCTCTCTGTAAGTTCTTCACAGAGGCTAGTGCACTGAAGATCATGGATCAGACAGTGCATCACAGCTGTGATTTTAAAAGTGGTTTACTGATTTGTTTCACTCTCAGTCTTTTTAAGATACAGTGCAGCAGTTACAGTTTACAGAAACCTACGTGTATAGTATACCTTGGATCTAATTTTTCAGGCATACTTAGCTTACCTAAATGTAGATATAGTATGTTGTAAGCTATACATGCCAAGATGGTCTGCATATTAGTGTCTTTCCTTACACAAGGTAGAGGTCCAAGCCATAAGAGAGAAAAATAACACCAATTCCTTGTTGGTGCGAGTACAGAGATGTAAGGCCAAACTTTCAGAGAAAAAAGAAGGAGCAGCGTCCCCTGACTGCATGAAGGATGCTTTATAAATCCTACAAATCCTAAAGTACTCAAGAAAAAGCAAAAAGCTTCTGCGCAAGTATCTTGGAACTGCAATACTGGAACGTGTGCTTAGGAACAACACCAGAAGCACAGTATGCTTGGTTAAGGCAAGGCATATTGACAATTGGGAAAAGGAGCTTTATTTTGTTTTAAATGTCATTTTTGAAGCGATTGGGCAGAGTCAATGTTCTTAATTCTGTGGTCATGCAGTATCACAGGGACATAATTTAAGACACTTACTTGACAAGCTTACATGCAGTTGCCAGGCAACATCTTACGTACCTTGAGAACAGATAACAATGTACGTGGTTTGTGTAGTGCTGCTGCTGTGTATCCAGATGCTGATGCCATTGTATCTAACACAGATTCCCATAGGCTGAGCCATCACCTAGCTATAACCATCATGTTGAATCTATTCCTTAGTTTGCCAGCACCATCCATCAGCCACAAGCCCATTTTTAAACCTACAGCTTGAATCACTACTTAATATAGACAGCAACATAAGCACAAGCTGGTTGGAAAGCTGCAGCAATGAACTGCATTAAACCCCATTTCTTCTCATATCAAATTATCAATCTAGCTATATTACAATATTCATCTACAATTATTAGAGTACTGGTGGTGGTTTAAATTGTATTTGGGAAAATGAAGATATTTATAAAATGCATATATCACAAGGCATCGTCTCCCCAGACGCTACAATGATTTCTGGGATGGGGAAGTCACACGAAAAATGACACCCAATATCAGAATATTGGA
This sequence comes from Psilopsiagon aymara, assembly GCA_024733675.1. Lineage (NCBI taxonomy): Eukaryota > Metazoa > Chordata > Aves > Psittaciformes > Psittacidae > Psilopsiagon > Psilopsiagon aymara. Next base: position 25,807 of record JANRGW010040650.1, read on the forward strand.
GATCTTCAATAGTAATTGTTCTGTGTTTTCAGGTTCTTGGAAAGAAAGAACCTATTCCCATTCTGGATCTATTACATAGCCTGGGCTAGACTTTGTCATTCACATGGCCATGGCTTCATTCATAGTCACATTTGAAAAGCCATTAAAGGAGGAATCAGCTCCTGTTGGGGTTCAAAAATACCAGTAATCTGTGTTATGAAAGCAAACCTACACCAACTCACATATGTTCAAATGAATGACATGTATTTTGTGTTGCATTTGTTTCAGTTATTTGATGTTGAAGAATACTTGCAGGATGTTAATGTAGGAAACCTTCCTTATCCTAGTATGTCTCAGATGCTGTGATTTCATAAGCCCTGCCACCCTACTCAACACGAACAACTGTATTTACATGGTAGGCAACAGAAAATACCTGATTTGAGTTTATATGAAAATCTGGTATATATAGGTTCATTTTCTCAGATTTTATACAAATCATTGGTTCAAATATTATTCTGTTGTGTGGAGAGAAGGGAGAATCAGCTATTGCATTGGGGGGTGGGAGAGAAGGTGGTTTTAATACTTTGGTTCTGAGGTTTGGAATCTTTGGGGTGGTGCTCAGAAACCTCCCCTTAGCACTACTCCGCTGCCTGCATCTTCCCACTGGAGGGAGCTGTGACACCTGAAATACATTGCAGCTTCGCCGGAAACCGTCCTGGTGGTCCCCAGGAAGGATTTTCTACACGTCTTTTGTCTACTGCACCTTTGAGAACTATGGGTCATCTTAAACAGATATTACAGATATTAGATTTATTATCTTAAACAGATTAAGCGATTATTAGATTAACAGATCTTAGATTTATTATCTTAAACAGTTGCATTAAGACTTTGGTCAAAAGAAATTTTTGAAGCAGTTGGTGTTAACAGAAAGTTTTTGGTTATATATGTGTGTAAGAGAAACAGATAACTCTCTAAAGAACATTATTCACTTGGAGACAAGCATGCTCATGTGTAGTTTGTAATACTTGCAAACCCAATAATTGTGCCATTGGGCTGATGAACAAATATAATAAAGGGAAGAAAATGGTAAGAAAAGCATAAACAAATGCCGAAAATAAAAGAAAAAATTGCTCTTGAGCTCCTTACTGATTTTGTTCCATGTGGGACACATCTTCCTGGACACTGGAACAAAGCTAAACAGCTTTCCTTTGAAGCCACAATTGTGAGGGTAAGACCATTATATTTTACCCTTGAACTACCCTGTCTTTCCTGTTGATGAACGGAAGCAGCTTAAGTGTGCAGAGAGGGTAAGCTGCAACCTGAGGATAGGGCAGAAAGCAGGGTCCAATAAAGAACATGGGTACCCGCAGCATCTCCTTCCTCCAGCCCCCAGTGAGTCCACACTTCTGCAGCAAGCACTTGGGCATTGCCTGAGGAATCCCAGGTCCCTCAAAATTCACCCCAAACCCTGCAGGCTGCATGAAGAGACTCCCACAGCCAGACAATAAGGAAAGGCAAGGAGAGGGAAATGCCTGGAGTCTCCCTCCTGCACAGGGATAGGTGTTTAGCACAGAGTTTTGAACGGGAGACTACAGCAAGGAGATTCCCTTTAGAGAGTCCCATCTTCCCTTTAAAGAGCTGCACAAGTATCAAGTCTTTAAAAGAAAGCATTGGGGTTAACCCTTGTCTTTTAAAACCTACCGTCAGGAGAAGGAAATTGTGATGTCTTTTAATACAGGAGAGCAGTAGCCTGAGAAGCAGAAGGTCTGGATTCAGTTGTTTCTGCAGCCTGAAACTGTTTAAAGCTGCTCCATCCAACTCACCCTGGAGTGCTCTCAGGTCATTCTAGCTGCTGGGATTTTGAGTGATGTTAAACTGGTATTAAGCAAAATATAGAAATACCAGGCCCCCCAAGGCCCAGCTTGGTGCCTGTATCCCTTCCTACCTTCATTGCCCAGGTATCACCACCTTCAGCCATCTGACTGCTCTAAATCAGCATCTAAATGCTCCATCTCTGGCAGTGTTCAAGGCCAGGCTAGACAGAGCCTTAGGTGACATGGTCTAGTGTGAGGTGTCCCTCCCATGGCAGGGAGGTTGGAAGTAAGGTCCTTTCCAACCCAAACCATCCTGTGATTCTATGACACCACTCCCGCCTGATTCTGGTTTATCTTTTTGCAACAGCAAAGGCAAAAGTGTCTGAGGGATAAAAGAATTGGGGAAAGCAGCATGTTGCTGCTATCAACAATCAAAAGAGAAAATGTTACAGAAAGAGCTTTTCTTTTTCCACTCATTTCTTTCCACGTATGACTTTTTCTTGGGCAAGGGCTCAGCCAGAGGGTGGGCTGAGGGGCTGAATCAGAGAAATGGCAGCGTGCTGGGTAGACCATTAATAGCAAGGCACTTTTTGAGCCTGATAGGCTGCAGCTGTTTCCACCCCTCTAGCCCACACTAATGAATAAGCCGGCTACATAGATGTTTCTGAGAAAACGAACAAGGCTGACATTTGAAGTGCCATTGCTGGGCTTCAAAATTAATGCCCTTTTCAGATAAAGGAGGGTGAATCACAACCTTTTAACTACTGTCTCCGACTGAAGCAGCCCAGAAAGATGAGATTGTGTAAAATCTGGATGGGCCATGAAGGCCATATAAGGATAGCAAGACCAGGAATTATGTTCCCCTAAGTTCTGTGGGTACAATCCAGCAGCCTTATTCATACAAGCATTCTAGTTGAAGTCAGATAACAGCAGCATGATGAAGTACATAGGACTGGTTTTTAAAAATAGAATGTTCTTAATTCTCTGATGCTGAAGTTTCTGCTCCTTTTCAGCTTAACCCAATTTCTAATGTTCTCCACTCAAAACCATTAGCATGAGAAGGTCAGGAGCAACGCAATAGCAGGAGTATTTCGCAATAGCAGGAGTATTTCATTTTTAGCTGGGAACTGACAGAACAAACCTAAATAATGCAAACAGAAAATTTAAAACCAAAAGCTCATTATCTGAGTTGCAATTATCTGCTCATCAAAGACGTGAATTACCACTAACATAGCCCCTTAGGGTCACTTGGAAGAGTTCTCTCAAATACACCCATGTTGCCTCAGCAGATTTGGAAAGAAAAGCTAAACCAAAAACCATCTTAGTGCTTCTCTGGACAAAATAGCTGTTAAATTTAAGAAGATAAAGATCCAGAATAATGCTAATGCATGTTAGGTGGCAGATGTAAGGCACATGCCGTTGTGTAAATTTAGGTGTACGAAGCTTGCAAATTGGACTTTCGCCTCATTATGTTAAGAAGTGGAAAACCAGAGTCTCAAAGGCTACCAAGAGGACAAAAGTAGCCCCAGAGAGAACACAAACCCTGCAATGAGGAAGCAATTACTTCTATATTTCTTCAAAGCGGCAAGACTGCCTCAGTCTCTTTTTATTAAGTGAGAAAGTTACATCTCAGAATTCATTTCTCCTTGTACTTACTAATTGGGAAGTGAATAGCAACACCATATTAAAAAAGGATAATATTCTTAACAGTAAAAGGCATAAAGTAGCCTCATCACTTTATATTAGTTATGTCATTAGAACTATTAGCACTGCTCAAAAAGAACAAGTTAACAAGGAAATGTTACCATTCACTTCATGACTGCAAAAGCCAAAGGACTAAATATTGACATACCAATTACTGCTTTAAGTTTCATTAATTTCTTCAAACAAAATAACAATGAAACTAATTGGGTTTGTGCTTTGCTTTTTGCTTCAGAAGAAATACAATGCTTGTTCATGCCTCAGACTGTATCAGTCCTCCAGGGCTGAAATCTTATCATATTGAGACAGAAGGATCTCTTTCATTTTAAATCAGTGATTTCACCTGGAAGACTTTTTTCCTGTGATGTGAAAAATTCTCCACTGGATTCAGATGTGTTTCATGCTGAGAGCGCTACCACATGCATCTGAACACAGCAGATTGGCTGTAAACACACACAAATTTATGCAGTAGGTACCTAATATCTAATGGTCATTTTCCCTGAATCCTCCTTCAGATGACATGCCAACAGGATTACTTCCCAATGTGACCGCAAATAGCAAATGAACAAATGCAGTCTGCCTATGCTTAGCTGTGCATTTCATTCAGGAGCAAGGGACTGTAAATAATAACCATATTCCTAATAGACTGGTGTTAACATCCAGCATATTACACTTGGATTTTATGAAAAGGATGTCGCTCCTGTCTCATATGACCCTGGTTATGACAGCAAGGAAAACCGGAACGAAATCCATATTAAATGAAATGTCTAAAATAGTAGTGATCACTACCAAGGACATGCTCACCTCTCTTGACTGACTTTTGAGGGAGGTTAAATGACTTGGTTAAATGACTCATTTAAATTAGGCATATGACTTTAGCTGCCTAAATTTAGCTGTGTGAAGCTCACAAAACGGACACTCAGATCATTATATCCCAAAGAAACCCAACAATTGCTCAACAAACAAAACCAGTAATCTGAAGTACACAGTAAACTCCTACAGCTTGAAAACTGTTATGGGCCTGGATATGGCATGAATTTAAAGTGCATTACCAATTCTACATACTCCACCTTGTAGATACTCTTACTATGAAATAAGAATTCCTTTTCTTCCTTTACTTGTGGAAGAGATCATGTTCACAGACCCTTACAATCAATACACCCATGTCAGCAGCTAGAGTACTGCTCCTAGAAATGAAAGGTTAGTGACTGCTTAGGCTTACAGAGAATCTCTGGTGAGGGAAACATCTTTTTTGAGCTACCGAAGTTTGGGCAGCTCATGATCCTCATTTCATTGCTGGGAAGGTCCAGATGGATGCTTCAGAGCCACTCACTTTGCCATCAGCCAGGGTGAAGCCCAGGCTCTTCTGCAGCCTGTGACAAAACCCATAAGCCCAGATTTCGTCTCCATGTCTCCGGAGTCTGTAAGCACAGAGCAGCAGTAAGTGCTGCACAGCTGGGGGCAGAGAGAGAAAAAAAGCCTTGCTGGTTTTACATCTTAGACAAGCAACTGTATTTACTAGAATAAACTCATTCCCAAGCAAATAGATTTGATTCTATAGAAATGTGCATCTTATCTGTGGCAAAGATTTGAACATGCTCTTTGAATGGCGCCTCTTAGTGATGTTTTCAATAATAATCAAACGTTTCATTGTTTCGATTAAAGCTTGGTCTTTCATTTAGAGACACAGTGTCCAAGTGTAAAGTGACTGATTGCCGGCAATTATAAGGCAAGATTAATTATTTCCGTCTTCTTTTCAGCCTAAAGAAAATTGGTGTAGGGTTTTGTTATTTAAGGGGGTCGATGTCTTTCATTATGTGCTCACAGAGAACAGCTCAGTGATATTCCAGCAGTCAGTTATACAGTCTATTTTTATTATCAGCACAAGCAAGCAAATACTGCACAGCTCATCAGGCTGTGTAAATGAAATGCAATAATGAAGTTCTCAAGCAAGCAGAATCCAGCATGCCCAGGATATTCCCTTTTTGCACTGAGTGCATGAAGTACTGCAGGAACTGCTCTCTGTATAAACACATCTCTGTTTTATCATACATAATTCAAGACTTCCAATTCCCTGATGGAGTAGACTATCTAACTCCCCACACTGAAGTACAGTCTACAACCCTGCACCAGTATTGTACCACCGTAGTACCCCGCTACCCTGCATTATTGATACATCTCTGCTTCTTGCAATAACATATGTGCCCTCAATGAGCTTTTTCCTAATACTTTTTAAATGCCTATAGCATCCTCCCTGCCAAGAGCTAGATATATTTTACATGCAATAATTCAGAGTTCATAGAACAACACTATGGATAAACAAGTTGTCAAGCATCATTCACAGGTGCACAGGGCTTCATACAGCAAGCTTGTTCCACAGCTCCAGCCTTGCTGCTCTGGAAATCATTGGGAAGTCTGTGGGAACCTCTTTGAGAACAGGTTTCAAAAGACAGGCATTTCTGTAATAATCTTCTGTGTTCTGTAAGTCACCTCAAACCTGGCATTGCAGAGCCCAGCCATGGTCTGTTCGTATGCAATCACCATCCTCACGATGGGATTGCAGGCTGTATAAATCAGTGCAGAATTGAGTCCGGAGGCTTGAGCTGCCACAAACATCTTAAAAGAAGATTACCCGCATGTAATAATGCACAATCCTTT
>JANRGW010040651.1:0-45447 GCA_024733675.1 Psilopsiagon aymara
CCCAGAGAAGCTGTGGCTGCCCCATCCCTGGCAGTGTTCAAGGCCAGGTTGGACACAGGGGCTTGGAGCAACCTGCTATAGGGGATGGTGTCCCTGCCAGTGCCAGGGGTTGGAACTGGATGAGCTTTAAGTTCCCTTCCAACCTAAACCACTGGGATTCCATGTGTCCCTGTGGTGGGACCGACGCTTTCAGCTGCAGGCATGGGAACCGCAGATGATGAGCATGGTCCCATTGCAGCCAGTGGGGAGAGGACAGTCTGTGCAGGTGAGCCCAAAGCGTCTGGCCTGGCGCTGCTGTGACCAAATGACTCATGTCACCCTGTTTTCCCAGAGCACAACTGGCAGCAGCAAGCCGGGGTGAGGCTGACTCATTGTGTCCAGAGCAGTATGTGCAGGGTGCGAGGGGCCATCTCCAATCTGTGCACGGCGGGAGTGCTGCTGCATCCAGATCCATGTACTGGGTGAGAGCGGGAGCCGTGCTGCAGCAGGAGCAGCATCAGACCAGCGTGCTGCCTGCTGCAGCACGGCTGGAGGCTTGGCTCTCGGCAAGAGGTTAAGATAATCCTGCTCTGTCCTTTGGCGGGGTTGAGTTTCCACTGTGAGAAACATCATCTCTGGACTGAAGCGCTGCTTTGCTGCAGCCCTGTGGGGTGATGGAGAGAGCAAGTCATGCCTATTCCACCTCCCCCATGCTCCCCTCCCAGCTCTAGCTTACCGTTTTTTCCCCCTCTATGAATCTCAACTATTTGTAAATCATTTCTATCATTATCATATTTAATATTACTTCTTAAAGCACTAAAGAGAAGAGGACAGACCTTGCTCGACATCTTAAATGTGATCAAAACCTCAAGATATCTGCACAGGTGGCTGCACTGGGCAGCACTGACAGGCACTCACAGCTGTAGTCATTCCAGTAAAGCTCCAGAGCTTGGAGCCATGTAATTATGAGAAACACCACATTTTCATTTAAAAACAATAAAGTATTCTTCCAAGCCTGGGGGATGTTGGGAAGGAAGCTTGAAAAATGAGCCTCAAGCTTCACTAAGCATCAAATAGAAATCCTACAGATTCCTTTAGAAAGTATGCTTGGGTTTGTTTTTAGCCATCTTCATGACACTTGAAAGCCTCACATATGATTTTATTTTACTGTTATTCTTATTACTCCCCTTCCTCCCCTTTCCCGCAAGCTGAGGAGCTGGCAGGAAAAAGGCAGCCATTAATCCAGCAATCAAATGGTTCTGAAAATACAACCTGTGGCAACGTAGCTGAGACGGGTGGTGGCGCAGGGATGGCTGTGTACATAGCCAGGGAGGAGCCTTCTATATTTAAAGGCTAATATGGTGGTTAGAGCAGAAAATAAGACAAGTGAGTCTGTTAATTAGGAATTGAAAGCCTCGGTCCCTGCAGCCCTGGTACATATCATGCTTTCCTCCAGCCTTTGGCTTCATCTTTACCCTGTTTATTTCACCTTTCTTGTTCATCTTGAATGTAATTATGATGTCTTGGAGCAAAGGCTTTCTTGTCCCAGTGTGGCAGGGCAGTCAGCTGCAGTGTCTTTTCCTACTCTTCAGGCCCCTGAAAGTGTTACTTGGTGAGTTCCATGATACACAGCAATAGCTCTTGCAAGTGCTTGATGTTAGATAAGATGCCTTTGACCTCAGGATGCCATTTAATAGCAAAGGCTCATCTGGTGCTGGTGTTAGCAATCAGAAGATGAGGTTTCTTTGAGGTATTGACTTCCCAGATGTTCCCGTTCCCAGTGTCATGGCAATGTTCTGCTTGAGAAGCTTTGGAAAGGGGGGCGAAAAAAGCTCAAAAACTATTTGACCTTCAAGATTTCAAAACCAATGAGTTTTGCAACTTGTGGCTCCGTGTGGGACTGAAGGCGTCATACCAAAACTTGGGAGAACAAGCGCTGCTATGTTGTTTTTGGCTTGGTATTCGAAGAAGGAAGTGCCCAAGGTCTCAGGAAGCTAGTTTCCACAAGTCCAGCCTAATTTTGGCAAATCCAGGAGACTTGGAAACGACAGCTAGCTCTTGCATGACCTTCATCACGTGGCAGCGGGAGGGTGGGAAGAAGTCTGGTTCCAGGGTATTTGAGGGTTTCCTCATTGCTGACAAACAGCCTGAGCTTTACAGGGCAAACGCTGCACATATCTACCCCAGCTGCTCAGGGATGCTAAGCCTTGGGCAATATATGCTTGGATTTCTCCTTCCTGTATGTCTCACAAGCCCTGTGCAAGGTGATAGTGTTTCTTCATGTCAGGTTTCACCAGCTGGTCTTACCCACTGCTCAGAAAGGGGGTTTTATGTAGGCTAGCAAGGGCTGTTTCCCTGCTCTGGTGGGACAGGGAAAGGCTGTTTTGGGCTCATCCAGCAAAAACAAAGGTTGGAGTGTGGATATTCTCGGAGAACAGGGTGGGAGGGGTATCTCCTCATCCCAAGCTCACTGTAGTGTTCCCAAAGGCTTCAATGGACTACCAAACCCAATAATTGCCTGAGGTGATGATGATCTGTACCACACTCATGTCAGCTGCTTTGTGTTGATCCACAGCTGAGAAACCATCCTGCAGCAATCAGAGGTTTTTCCAATCAGAGGTCCATTACACTTAATACCAGCTATCAGTAAAGCTCTCTGCTCCACCTGCAGCCTTAAGATATCTCTTCTCCTTAATAATTCAGTGCTTTTAGATATGCACAGTAAAGATTTGGCCCCTTTCAGTGGGGACTTTGCCTCCCATGCAGCAAGCAGAAGTCTCTTGGTGTGATAATGCTGCCCTTTCCCTCTGGGATGGGCTTGCCTCAGCAGATACCAGAGGCAGCAGTGCAGCTTTCCCCTCAGAGCCCGAAAGCTGCAATCCACACCTAAACCACCCTGAAAAAGCCAGTTTAACAAAGCTGTAACTATCTAGATTTGCTCTCCTGCTGTGATTGCTGGTGCAATCCAATGTGGGGCATCCAGGACTGTCCCATCAGCGTGGTCCCATGCCCCTGGCAGCTTCTTATGGCTGGTGGTGCTGAGTTGATTTATCATTCGCAGTTCCCTCTGTCCTGTGACTGCTCCCAGCTGTGCCAATGCCTGGAGTGAAAGAGCTTGTTGTTCCCCATGAGGGGTATAGTCTTGCCAGGTATATCATGCCCTCACTAAGGGAGGGCTGCTTATCTCTTAACCTGCAATGTGCCCTTGGGTATGTCTCCATACAACTATACAAAGCAGCTGGATTCTGGATGTGGGGAGCATGGGAGTGCATATACACACACACATCCTGTCCTCGTAAGCGGCTGCGGGTTTCTGCCCTGAAACACAGTCATCTGAGGAGATGTAGATAGCAAGAAACCAGTGGAAGGCACAGGGAGTTAAACAGGTGGTTAAGAGAAAGAAAAATAGTGAAAACTTTAACCTTCCCTTCCTTCAAGTACAGTGAAGATGCCCCATCTTGTTGCTGTACCTGAGAGCACTCATAGCTGCAGACATCCCTCTCTTGACCTTTAATCCTGGCTGTACTGATTCTTCTACATGTCTCTGATAGTCATGTGTGAGGAAAGGCCAGAAATAAGCTGAAAATCTAAGCTGGTCACCAGCTGGTGTGTCCAGTGTGAGCAGGAGCTTGGGACAGGGCTCCTCTCTGCCAGCAGGGAGGGGAGCTGCAAGGCTCTCCACTGGGCTCTGCTGCTTTTACTGAATCCCCATGAGCATCAGGGATGATGCAGAAATAAAAGCAATCACCCTTAAATTAGCGTGCCAGCTGAAGGAAAAAGGCCAAACCCAGCAGGATTTGCCCATCATGATGGTGGGGCTCACAGACAGGCACCTGTGCAGGGAGGGTGGGATGCAGCAGCCAAGAACGTGGATTGCATCTTGAGGTACCCAAGCACAGGAGCTGGCTGCACCTGGGTGAGCTGGCCCCAGCTGCAGGGGACAAGGGTCACTTGGAAAGCCATGCAAGGGAGGTGGATGGTGGTGTGCATCAGTACCTGAGTCCGGTACCACACAGAACCATGGCCCCTCTGAAGGGCACCACAGGCAGTCTCACCATCCCTCCCAGCTGCCTGGGTTTTGGCTGTGTTGTGGCTGCTGCTGCAGTAGTTTTCCATCAGAGAATGTGTGCGAGGCTGGGTATTTTCCAGAAAGTGAGACAGAAACATTGACATCTTCCAGGACCCCTCCAAGTCATCAGCTGGTATGGCTGAGTCATGTTTATCTTGTTCTGAGGGCTGTGGCTGCCTCCCTGCCTCTTTCTCTCTCCCCACCCCTGCACCTCATGCTGGTACAACCACTGCCTTGCCTCCCTGCACATGTGAAAGCTACCAGCATTTGCCTTGGGGTGGCTCTGACCACTCCTGTGGCGTGTGCCATGTGGGAGGCAAGAGCCAGCCTGCTCCATCCCTCCTCTCAGCTACATCTCTCTGCATCCTCTAATTTGGCCCATCATGGTCCTCTACACTCTTCAAGTCACCCCAGCTCCACTGCCATAAGCTAGTGCTTTTGGATACTTAGTCCTGCCATGCCTTTGTTGCAGCATCATTCCTCCTCTTCGATCCCCCCTGCCCCACCACACTTGCAGGCAAGGCAAGGAAGTCCCCCACTGCGGGTATCAATTCAGCTGCTGCATAATGTGATGTCCAGCATTGTTGTGTGGGGGACAAAGTTTTAACTGAGGATCTGTGGAGGTATTTACAAGCTAGGTCATGCAGTCCCAGCCCTTTCTCTGCGAGGGAGGGATGTAATAGTACTCCTATTTTAAATTACCTTAATTGCTCACCCCACATTTTTCTGAAATGGAAGTGTTTTTGCCTTGTGTCTGCCTTTTCCCATCCCCTGCAGCCCTCCCCTTTTGGCTGTGCTCTGATTCACATCTGTGCCCTTATTAGCCCCAGAGGGGTGGCCATCTCCAGTCACCCTAGCTTCTTCTTTTCTCAGTGGGTGAAGGAGAGCTGGGCTCTTCTCCAGCTTGGTGGCTCCAGGGCACCCAGTCCTTATCTTAGTGAGCAGGCTTATCTCAGGATCTTTTCCATGAGAGCAGCATGTAAGCAGCTGGAAGGTGGGCTGTCCCCTAGGTCTGTTCCAATAGCCCTTTCACCCTTCTATGCATTCTGCTTCCTCCCCATCCCTGGGACTCAGCTCCCGGTTATCTGGCTGGATTCCAATCAATTTGGACTTACACAGCTTGGATGCACGTGTCTGTCCTGTTTACCATGGCAAAAAGAGCCAGTGGAGGGAGAGGTACAAACAGAAGCAGGGATGCAGGCAGATGTGGGGAGAGGCACAGAGCATAACCAAGTAGTATGAACTTAGATGTGCGTGTAGCACTAGGCAACCCGGGCAAGACATGCTCTGTGGCTAAAGGAGACATACAAATGTGTGTGCGCACACAGGCAGGCACACAGGGACAGGACAACTGCAAGGAAGAGACAGGCAGACATGGCCAAGCAGAGGAATAGGAGGCAGGTAAAGAGGGACACAGACGGGGAGAGCTGCAGAGGCACGTGGAGAGGGGAAGCGGCAGGAGCCTCTGCTCAGGGTGTGCGCACAGGCGTGTGCCATGGCTCCTGTTCCCAAAGGAAGGGGCGAGTGGCTGGATGAGTCCAGCCTCCTCCCTACTTGCTGGCTGGATGCAGAGCATAGACAGTGGCTGCTTTCAGCCCCGGGACCCACCCGGAGCAGTCGCGCTCATTTATAGACAGTTTCCTGCCCTTGGCTGCCTTACAAAACCTCACAGCAAAAATCACTGTGAAAGAAGTTGTTTGAATGTCGAATGCTGACCTACACAAGCCCAAACCCAACAGCCCAGAAATGTGGTCTTATTAATGCCTCCTCACATAATGAGGAGAGGAAGTAAAATCCTTACTTGGTCAGGACATTTTGAGGCTGTCTCCAGGCTGGAATACTTACTTGGCAGCTCCAGCCTCTTGCTATAGGCTTGACGCAACTAATCCTTTTCTTCTTGCTCCTTGATCTCCCCGACCTGTCTCCCTTCCCTCCCCCAAGAAGGAGAATGATAAAGTCCTTGTCTTCAGCAGGAAGGTTTATGGAGCCCTCTTGCAACAGGAGCTCCAGAGCAAGTGCCAATGGAGCTGCCCTGCCCAGAGCTCACCTCACACACCTCCTTTCACTGCTCTGGTTCTGAGGATGGGAAACCAAGTCCCCATCACTCACTCTGAGCAACCAGGTCTGCTCGTGGTCACTTCCTGGAGACAATGGCTTTATTCCTTGGACCAGTGGACAGCTTTTGGCATGGGAGCCAAATCAGTGAATGGAAACATCCTCCCTGCAAGATGCAGTGACATCCTGCTATTGTTGGCACCCCTTGGCAGGTTTGTTCAGCTGCTTTGTACCAGTTGACATCTCCGGACTTTCATCAGTGCCTCATATCACCAGAAGGCACATGGGCTTCCTGACCTAGTGCCCAAGGAAAGCCCTCTTCTCCTGTTTACGGTCAGGATGCAGAAGTAAAGGAAGTTGAAATGCTACTCAGGAATCCACTCCAGGCTTTAATCACTACTGTCACTGCTGGAAGACGTGGGGAATGCTGAAAAATAATCACGGTGCTGTGTAATAGGATGCAGATGTTCAGGTTGTGATCTCTCCAGACACTGTGACCTCCTGGCTACTGGAAGACAAGCCCTAATCAAAACTCTTGGAGTATAAAAAGCTGCTCTCACAAGCCTCCAAGAAGTCGGGAAGATGTTTGTGTCTGATTAGTAGATGCACAGTGGCTCTCACCAGGACCTTGGCCCGGGTAGGATGTATCTGTTGACAGCATGAGAGAGCCATGTTGGCATCTCCTTGTTGTGGCACTGCTGCCTGGGGGGACAGGGGTGAATTGCTGCCCAATGGTGGGGTTCATCCCCAATCTCAGCTGTAAACATGCACTGATGCTATTTAGGGGATATAGATGAATGTCTTTACTTGCTGCTGGGGCACCCTCTCTGCAAACGAAGGGGTGAAGGTCACTTTCCCACTCCTTTCTTTCCCCTGCAGCCTATCTCTGGGCATAGCACAGGGCAGCCTGGGTTAGCCATGTCTGGAGCTGATTTGGAAAGGCCCCTGGCGAGACAAAAACATTAAAATTACGAGTGTTTTGTAAGCTGTAGTGCATTAAGGTACATACACACGCGTGCATCCACACCTCCCTGTGGAGGGGTGCAGGTTGATGAAGCCCTTTCCTTTCTGCGCACAGTGGCCATGTTTGTCCTGTACTGTTCTTTCCCACGCTGGAGCCAGCTGACTGGGAGTTGCCAAGGCAGTGCTGGGAAAAGCAGAGGAGGAAACTGCCTTCCCTGATAGACCATCACAGTCCTGCCATGCTCCTGGGACGCAATATAGTGCAGACCTCTTTGAGCTGCTACAGCAAGCCTTCCTGCAGCCACCAGAGAGCAGGGGTGGGGAGAAAAGGTCCAGACAGTGCCACTGCAGCCAGCTGTGCTACCCATCCGGGCTTCCTTCTCTCTTCTGCTTGGCACTACCAGCAGCATCTACAGTGGCCATCTCAGCTGGCGACTGCACTGCGCACCAGGGAGGAAGAGGAGGCAGGGAGATGAGGGGATCAGGACTCCCTTCTGCATCCTCCCGTGGTACCCAGCAATGACTAATGCACTGGCCAAAAATACCAGCCAAGCAGCACAGATTCTCTCCTCCTTCCAGACATCACGGGCGCAGACAGCAATGGCAAATCCCAAAATAGCAAAGTTAGATAAATACAGAGAAAAGAGTTTACAAATTTCCAAGAGGGTGACAAACAGCAGTGCTTGCTAAGGGCTGGAGCTGGTTTTAACCCAAAGGTTTTTTCCGTCTGCAGATGCTTTCCCCACACAGAATGAAAGATAATTCACTTTTAAAGCAAAACTACCTGAAATTTGAAGACTGTTTGACTCACAGAAAGTGATGCTGGGGACTGTGCTACAGCAGAGAGGAAATCTGTGGCACATACATGCCTGTAAGACAGAGAACAGCCTAAGCCTCAAGTTTTCTCTTTAAGAGCTCCATCACTTTCTCCCTGCTGAAAGCTTGACTGAGTAGCTATTAGGAAGCAAATAGGTAATATGTATTCCAACTGGAGCAGGGAAGCAAGATGCCTGCTTTTTCTTCCAGTTCTGCTGAAAGCTTTATGCGCAAGCTGGATAAATCATCTTGCTTTGACGTACCTGTGTGGACACAGATCATGGTACCAACTTCACTGGAGTCAGTGAGGCGTGTTCACCTGCAATTTAAAGTCAGCAGCACCTGGAAAACCTTCACATGCTGCAAATAGACTATTTTTATATATCAGTTTTGTTGGTCGTATCTCATCCTCATGCTGTACTTGATGAAGATGAGAGAAATGCATGGCCCTGGGGATGCATAATCCTCTCTGCCAGTTCACACAGAAGACACAGCGATGAGGGGGACAGAGGCTGGATTCCATCCTCATTTTGCTCTCAGATAGACACTGTGCGCTTGCAAACAGTGCAGTGGCGAAGGCAAAACTCCTTCCCAAGCTCCTGTGCTTTTGGTGGCAGTGACACTGGGGCAGCCAGCTGCTGCATGGGAACACTCGCCCCGCTGAGCTGTGGTTTGGCTTTCAAACCAGACCAGGCACACTGGGTGTAACGGAGACCCTGCTGGTGCCCCTTGCTGAAAGGAGCATTGTTATTCCACGGAAATGACCTTTGGAGCCCAAGTGTCTTTATTTAAAATGAAACAAAACCAACCCTAACAGCTCTTTAGGCAGAAACAAATTAGCTGTTATTGCTGCACAGCTCTGGATACACTGCGGTCGTGTCCCATGCTTCTCTCTGTGACAGGTCGGTCAATACATGCTGCTGCCTTAACTCATTGCTGCCCCGCTCCCACGCAGGTGGGAATGGCAGGAAGAACTGCAGGTCTCCTCCCGCGCTTCATATTTAATTTCCCCTGGGTTAAATGACCACAAAAAGAGGAAAGTGGCTGTGTTGGTTTAAAACTGTCTAGCAGGAAGCAGAAAACCATTGCGAGTCTTAAGTATGTTATTTTACATTTAAAAAACCCCACTTAGGGTTCTCTTTTTTCCTCTTTTCCTCCAGTGAGTTGATGGCTCTTTTCAAGCATCTCCCTTTGCTGCCACTCTAGCAGAAGGTGGCAGGAGCAATGCTTCTTCTGCCTCTTGGCTGGGCAGTGAGCTGTAAAAGCAAATTTGGAAACAAGTTGCTCTGGCTGCACTGCTTGTCTGCTTTCTTTTTGCAGTATCTAACCCTTTACTTGTACCTTTATGTCTAGAGAGAGCGAGGTACAAAGAGGTTCCCAGCCAAGCTTTGCGATAGCAGAAAAAGGTGTGTGCTCCTATTCCTTCCCTGCTCTTGTACATCTGCAGCCAAATGTGATTGGTGTTAAAAGTTTGTGACCCCTGCATGGCACTTTTTGAGTTTTTCCAAGCCAAACCCAGAGACTTGGTTTCCAAACCAACTTTAGTTTTCCAGTGGGGGCTGGATAATCACAGTGCAGAGGAGGACACTAAAACCACAGCTTGTGCTCTGGAGTCACATGTGTCCAAAGCATCCCTCACCAAGGAAAATCCCAGAATCCTGCTGAAGGATGCCTTCCCTTGAGGATGTTGGTATTTGAGGGGATCTTTTAGAAGGAAGAAAGGGGCTACCTCCTTAGGAGAGGATGGCTAACCTGGAGAGGGGGCTCTGGTGTGACCACAAAGCCACAATGGCAAGCACAAAGCACCACCAGACACCTTGTCCTAGTGCTGGAGAGCAAAGCTTCCTGCACCTTGGAGGAAATCTCCATGGATGCTGCCAGCATCCTCCCTTCGGGCTCTTGGGCCCTTGGAGGTGCAAGTTGAAGGGATACTGTGCAGAGGGACATGGAGCTCCTTTCTGCACAGGCCCTGTGCAAGCCTGTGTCTATGGTAGGAGACTTCCCAGCCCAGGGCAGACATGCTGTCTCCTCTCAATAATTGCAGCCTTGTGCAGGGTTCGTGTGTCCCAGAGTGGGAGCTGGCTCCTTCCCTACCATTGCTTTGTCTCTTCCCACAGCCTGGCTCCCACGGGGCTCACAGCTTTTCCTCTCCAGCGCCCAGCCCGGCTCTGCCTCGCTGGCTCCGTCTTGTCCCTCACATCTCAGTGCACTCTCCTTTCCTTTCCCTCTCCATTCAGATTTTCCCTTCTTTAGCCCCCACCTTAGTGCTCTCCCTACACTGTCTTTTGCACAGAAGTCCAAAATGTAATGGGGAGATGCAGAAGTGGGCTTCCCAATCCAAAGGCTTGTCCATCCCCTTCACCTTGTCATCTATGCTGCTGGGCTGTAAAGATCCTGACTGTGCCTGCCTGGCAGGGATGACAGGCTCCAGATCCTGGCCACACAATAGCAGCACTGTGCTGGAGAAAGCTGCTCTGTCCGGCTGCCACCGCACTCCGCATCCTCTGAGCATGTGGGAGGGGAAGGGTGTTCCTCTGCTCCCCTGCACGCTGATTGCTGGGCGTCAGGGAAAGGATGCAGGGATCAGTGCCCAAGACCAGCATCACCTCTGTCCCCTGTACATTGCGAAGGCAGGTACCACTTTCCAGGGACAAGGGTGGCTTTGCAGTTGCCAGGCTGGCAGAGCTTGGACCTTTGCTCTGCTACAGGTTCCCAGGGGGACCTTGGGCAGGTATCTTGTGCCATGCTGGTGCACTGTGATCCCTACAAGCCAGGTACACAGCTGGGTCCCTGCAGCTCCATACTCAAGGTATGGGCAAGGAGTCAAGGGATCCCAGCCCTGGACCAATACCATGCACAGGGCCATAAGATGCATCAACTTGGGGGTCTCTGAGGCAGCCATATGCTGTGCAGTTTGAGAAGACCCACAGACTATTCCCATGTCCTTTGCCATCAGCAGTACAGCTCCATTGGTGGTGGCCATCAGATAGACCTTCTCCTGATCCTGTCTCAGCATCTGGCTTCACTGCTGGGCTGGTATAAAAGGTGGCTTTCTCAGCCCTCTCCTCATCCATTAGCATCTTACAAAGCCATGAGGTACCATAAAGGAGTGAATGCAGCATCAAAATAACATTGCTGCTGCTTGCAAAGCTGTGGTTGCATCCGAGGCTTCTGAAGAGGGAAGGAGGAGGGAGGCTCCTCTTGCCAGGAGAGCTGCCAATATCAATGGCAGAGCTGGGTGTGCAGGAGGGGCTAGCTGTTTTGCTCCATGGCCTTGCAGCAGCCCTGGGAGGGCTGGGAATTGGGACCAATGTGGGGGTTTGCCTGCATTGCCTGCCATTATCAAAGGGGAAAAAATCACAGCTTCCTTCTGAGCTGTCCCTAAAGCGTAGTTCATGCTGGGGCAGAGGCAACCTTGGAAAGAGACATTTCCACCAGGGCTATAAACCCCCTTTCAAACTCTGACTTGGAAAACACTCAGATTTCTCTTCCTTCCTCTAAGGATTTCACTGTAAAAATCATTTGCAGAGCTCACTGCTTCACAGCTCGGGGCTGTAACACAGTATGGGAGGTTTTGATTCATGAGGATTGATGTTGCACTTTGGTAAGCTGGGGCCCTTCGTAACCACTGGCCCTCTTGCTCTAGCTTGGCCAGGGAGGCAGTGGGTTGGTTTGATGGCATCCAACAGAAGGTATGCTGCTTGCTTATTGTAGGGCAGCTTGAGATCCTGCTGGTGGCTGGCCTGTAGGTGCAGGTTTATTATTGCAGGTTTGCTCTTGAGCTTCTCTGTGTGTAACAGTGGTGGTCTGGTGATGGCTGAATCACTGATACTGATACTGATCTCCCACATCTTCCTCTTTTCTTTTCCTGAAGGCCACTGCAAGCATCTTTTGGAGGAGGAGGAAACACAAAGGGCTCTGCAAGCCCACAGCAAAGAACAAAGGGCCTGTTTGGGTGTCCCTGCGTGCCCCAACTCTTTCCATGCACATGTGTGCACATGCATGGCATGGGCACCATCCCTATTAAAAAGCCTCCTCTGTAAGTTTTGGTTTAGCTCTTGGAGAAAGAGAGCATCTCCAGTGCAATTCATCCATTGAACTGAAACTGTGTCTTCCTGCTTCTCCCCTGTGGGAATTAAACCCCAGGCTTCAAACTTGAACAGGGGAGATTTAGGTTGGATAGAAGGAAGAAATTATTTACTGTGAGAGTAGTGAGGTGCTTGAACAGGCTGCTCAAGGAAGTTGTGAATGCTCCAGTCCTTGGCAGTGCTCAAGGCCAGGACAGACAGGCTTGGACAACCTGGTCTAATGGAAGATATCCCTGCCCTTGACAGGGAATTAAATGATTAAGGTCCTTTCCACCAAAACCATTCTATGATTCTATGATTAGAAGACCAGGCTGGGATTTAGGGACCAGGAGTAAGCAAGGGGGGTCCCAGTTGTTCTGTCTCACCCCCTCTCAGGCAAGCAGGGAAACTTGCTCCTGCAGGGCAAGCATAGTTTACACTTATACTGTATACATGACTTCTATACAGAGCCAGTCCTTCCTTCATCCTCATCAAAATGGGTCCAAATCCAGCTTGCTTCCTGGCAGCAGAGCTAGGAAGGGGCTGCACAACCATCAGGCTGCGAGCCAGTCACTTTGTGACGGCAGGACGCCTGCAAAGCCTGGTTCCACAGCTCCAGCAAGCCCTCCGTCTGGGATAAAACCCCTGAAACAATGGCCCCACTTCCCAGCAGCCAGCAATCCAAAGGATGCCGCGTGCTGAGGCAGTCAAACATGCAAGGATTAATGAGAGCCAGAGGAAGCTGCTCTCTGCCCGCAACGGTGTGGGATTCAGCAATACAATAGCCAGAAGGAGCACGGATGCTCCTCAGCTTTTTCTCAGGGCCTAGGGTAAATAATCCCCTTCGACGGGAGCTGTATGGATTCCCGTAAAGCTGAATAGCAAAAGCAGTTTCCCAGGCTTATGGTTAATAATCATTGTTTCCCAGGCCACATAATTATTATTGTGACTGTCAGGAACCTGGCGGAGAGAGCACAGGCACCACATTTTCACAATCAGAACAATTTAATTCTACTTAAAAGGAGCCATCTGTGAAACACTAAGTGCACCCTGACCCTCAGGAGAGGAAGATGGTTGGTGTCCATGTCCTTGTGGACCCCCCCACCCCCTGCACTAGGGAGGACTTGGAGCTAAGAGCATGTGACAGAAACCACAGCTCCACATCTCATGAAGTTTGTCTCCGGGTCTCAGATGCCACAAAAATGCTTTGGAAACTGCTGCAGGGTAGAGCGAAGCAGGGAGGGAGGAAGGAATGTGCTCAACACAGCAGAGAAAAGCAAGGCAGCTTCTGTGCAAGGGCAATGAAGAAGCAGGGTACAAGGCTTTCTGCAGCCAAGGTGCAAATGTCTGCACGGCTCAGGCAGGAGAAAGCAGCAAGCAGCTGATGGGCATGCATTCATTCATTCACATGTGAGCTGGCAGTGCTGGAAGCCAAGTCTTTCTGGATGGGGATGGGAAGCTATGGGGAGCTGGCAACTGCAGGGCTTTTAAGCAGGGGAGAAAGGAGGACAGACACCCCAGCAGCTCCCACAAGGGTAGATGGTGCAGAGCACTGGTTAGATCACGCTTCTTGATTACCAGCAAATTAATTTGCATGGCAGGAGAAAAATGATGCTGCGGGCAATCTCCTGCCCTGGCAGGTCGGAGCGGTTATCCGGGCAGCAGGGGTGGGACCAGCCTCAGACATCACCTGGAGGAGACAGGGCTCGAGCCTGCATGGTCCCACCGCACAGCAGTGCACATGCCAGCAAGCCCGAGCCCATGCAAAGAGATGGGATGCATGCCCTGCTCCTCACACGTGCCAGAGCCAGCCAAGCCCTGCCCTTGGCAGCAGCAGCAGGGCTCTAGCTGGTGGAGGAACCACACAAACATGGCATGGCATGTTTGCTGGTCCAAAGTGTGGTGAGGTTTGTAGGCTGCACATCACCAAGCACCTTCCTTGCTTTCCTTGGAGGGTTCCCTGTGTCTGCACGCTCCCCACACTGGGGTGGTACTGTGAGAGGGAAGATAAGGTACAGTTCAGTGAACACATGGCCAACTTGACAACTTTGGAGACCAAAAGGTGATGCTTGCAACAAGGTGAACAGGGTCTGTGTGGGTCTCCTGTTTTCAGACTCGGGCAGTCTGGCTTGCCGCATTTACCAGCAGTGCCCTCAACTTGTTGTCCAGATCTGTCCATGCTTCATGGCAGAGATGGTTTGAGAGAACAACAGCTGGGAGTGAGACAATCACTTGAGTCGATTCATCCATCTCCTCTCTCCCAGGCTCCTAGGTAGAACTATGGGGTGTTCGCCCCAGGGATCAGAGCCTCCTATCTCTATCTCCTTTCACATCCCCCTGCCAAAAGGGTTTCACTTCAGGGATATAATGTAAATGCTTTCCAGTGCCAGTGCCCAATTTTGGCTACTCAGATTACAGGAAGATTGCAAGAGCCATTTGGAATAAAGGAACAGCATTTAAAGGGACACGGCAGCCACAGCACATAGGGTCTACTGGGAGCAGCATGGTTGCAACATCTCCCAGCTAAAGGCAAAGACTGAGATGTGCTGGGCTTGCAGAGGAATCCATGTTCTTGGAGAGTTAGAGCAGGATCACCCCTCACTACAAGAGAGACACTGAGGTGCTGGAGAAGGGCAGCGGAGGTGGTGCAGGGTCTGAAGCACAGTGTGATGGGGAACGGCTGAGGGACCGGGGAGGGGGGGTTAGTATGGAGAAGGGAAGGCTCAGGCGGGACCTTATTTCTCCCTACAACAGCCTGACAGGAGGATGGAGTGAAGTGAGGTTGTCTCTTCTCCCAAGGAACAAGCAATGGGACAAGAGGAAACGGCTTCAGGCTGCACCATGGGAGGTCCAGGCTGGAGATGAGGCACAATTCCTTCCCCAAAGGGTGCTCAGGCACTGGAAGTGCTGCCCAGGGCAGTGCTGGAGTCACTGTCCCTGGAAGTGTTCACACACCGTGTAGACGAGGCCCTCAGTGCCATGGGTTAGTGGTGGCCTTGGCAGTGCTGGGGAATGGTTGGACTGGATGGTCTTAAAGGTCTTTTCCAACCTGGTTGATCCTATGATAAGATCAGAAAAGGTTACTTTGAGCAGGTCTGAGGTGCAGGCAATGGAGGCGGTGACTTACCTGAGGTTACACACAGCGGTAGGGTGTAAACAGTCTCCTCCCTGACATTAGGACTGGTGTGCTCTTTGGCTGCAGTCTGGTTTCATTGCTTGTTGACTGTTCTCAGAGCCATGCTATGGAGGGAAGAAATGTTGGATTTTCTGCTTCCAGGTCTAAGTAAAGGGCTCTCCAGCTCCAAGACACTTCTTGCGAGCAAGCACACAATTGCTCTGAGGATTGTGGGAGCTGTGATTCCCTCAGCCCCTGCAGCTTTGCCAGTGAAGTGGGAGACAAGTTCAGGGGTCTGCCTCATGCCCATTGCCAGGACAGTAACACTGCCAGACAAATACAGGAAAAGAAATGCCTTTTCCCTGAATCCAGTTCTAGGACACATTGGTTGTCATGGATCCCTTGGGTTATATTCTGGCTCAAAACAGAATCTTCTCCAAATAGACCTTCTCTAGGGACTTTTCTGGCATCCTCCGCAAACCTGTCTCTGTGGGCCATGATACTGTCAAGGAAATGGGCAGTTGAGGTTGACAGACTGTTGGAGTAGATCACCCATGCACCTCATCTCTCCTGCTGCAAGGGAATGGAGAGGCAGCTGGAGGGGGAGACCTGGCAGCAGTGAAGGGCGAGGCAGGTTTTCTGATGGACACATCACATTGCTGAGCTCCACACTGCCCCTTGGGAAGGTAAGGCAGGGCCAAAGCAGTGGCAAAGCAACCTTTTCCTATGTGTGCTCCTTTTCAGAACAGGACCTGCCTGGACCACTCACTCCTTGGCCATTCAGCTGAGCCAGCCAGAAGAGGGGCCACGTCAGATCAGTTGGCAAGAGCTCAGTTTCTTAAGGGGACGTTAATGCCAGTGACATTCCACTTCTGTCAGGGATAGTTTGGGGGTGTTGCTGCAGGGAATGGGCACCTTCTCTATGGTTTGAGCTTTGAGCAATGGGCCTTTCAACACCTCACAAAGGCACACAAAGCAGCCAGAAGCTGCTCCCAGCAACACAGATGACAATACCATTCCTGTTGCCTTCAACTGCTGTTGTATTTGAGCCATTGTATCTGTTGACAATATGCTGTGGGGAGAGCTGATATGCTTCCAAAAAGTCTCTTCAGAGCCAGCCTGTGAGTGATAGAATTCTTTGGTACCCTGTCAAGGCACCAGTGCAAACATCAACTCAGCTCCCTGAATGGCGGTGGTGGGATGCTGGAGAGAAAGCAAGACCAGGATGGAGGGGGGGGGGGGGGGTTGGAAGGACAGAAGAGGGAGTAAGTGGAAGGATGGAGATACACCTATAACCCCGACCTTCTTGCTTTTCTCTCTGACAGTGCTCCCCTCCTGCAGTATGTATGGTGAGAGAACCTGTTTATATTTTGTCTCTGCTCTGTTTCTGTCTTTGGACTTGATAGGGAAAAAAAAGAAAGAGCAGCAGATGCAATGGAAAAATGAAGTGAGAACAGCAATGCTCCTAGGTCACCCTTCTTCTCCTTTCCATTGTGCTTGCCAAGCACAACCCATTTCGGTCTCTGCTAACAATGCTTCGAGCTGCACTACACCATACTGCAGTCCTCCAGAGCATGAGCTGAAACAGAATCTCCTGGCAGTCTCCAGGAAATGCAGCAATGAGGAGCACGTACAACCACCATGAGGCTTTTACCCTGACTCCAGAGCTATGGGGTGACACCGTCATGAGATGAGTGCACCAGGGTACCACATGAGGATCACAAATGGCAAAGGAAGACGGAACATGCAGCTCTGGAGCGAGCAGCCAGCCACAGCTCTGTGTGCGTGACAAATGGCATGGCAGTTAGGATGAGGCTGTTGATGAGCCCCGGGGGGGTTCATCCATCGGTCTGTCATCTTTAATTGAAAAGATGTAGTTTTTCCCTCTGCTTGTCCACAATCCTCATGACTCTGAACTGCTTGTGTTTTGGTTTGTCCTGAAGGAGAACTTTGAAACACAAGGAGCATAATCCAAGGTAGAGCAGAGCCCCAGGCAGTAGCATGTTCAGGTGCCTGATCCCTTGCACTTGGTCTTAAAGAGATTAAAGTTGAACTCTCTTCAGCAAAGTCACCTTTGGCATGTGGCCTGCCACCCCCCGTTTCTGAAAGGTCCATGAAAGGCAGCGAGGGAGAAAACTTGCTGGCCAGTTTAAATTCACAGTGTGGGGCCTGCACCTGCAAAGGGAGAAAGTGTTGTGAAGATTCATCAAAAGGTTGAAAGCCACCAGTGAGTGAAACTGGAGGCTCTTACAGGACATATGGCTATGCTGGTTGTGGTGTATCTTTTCATTCCCAAAGAAGTTTTGTCTGCTTTTAGAAAGCACTGCAGGACCTTGTTCCTCTCATAGTCCTCCCTTAAGTATTGGCTACAGAGTAAATGGAGGATGTTTTTCTTCCCTGAATATCTATTTCCTTCCTAAATAAACCATGGTCGAGTCTGTTGTAGGGTTTTTGTTTTGGTTTAGGTTTTGTTTTGTTTTCTTTTAATGGAAGAGACACAAACCAGTAAGGGTCTCACAAAGCTTTTAGTCCCTGGATACTATGAGGATTGTTGAAATCACTGAACACAGAATAGGAAAGGACCTTGGGACCAGCTAACTTCACCTCCTCTCCAAAGTAGGATTAACTAAACCTAGCCCATGCCTGGCAGATGTTTTTTGACTTGTCTTGAACAGCACTCTGATCCTCTAGCCTACTCGGGAAGTGATTCACTCATCTTATTATTTAGAGATGGTTCGTGGCATTGACCTGAATCTTCTTACTGTGTTTTAGGCATGTGAGTTTGACTTTCCCCAGTAGGAAAAGAGAATGGGTTACTCCCTTGCCTTTTGCAGTGACTTTTCACATGTTTGAAGCTTATTACTGTGGCTCTTCTCAGTCTCCTGTAGACTGGATGACAACAAAAGCCATGTTTTCTAGACCTCCCATCATAGTTGGGGGGCTGGCTGTGATGGGAAAGCAGCTGGGCCACCCTCTCTACTGTTCTTCCACTGTCTGTGACGGTGACAATACAGAGGGAGTGGATAAAAGAATGACAGGTCAAATGCCACCAGTACTCTGCACTCACATTGCTCAGCTGAGAGCAATTCACATGCATCAGCATCAAGATGCCCTTTTGCAAACCATCTGAAGGCTTGAAGCTGTGGTTCCCCAAAATTGCCCTCATCCTCATGAGTCACAGGACAGAGAAGCTGCTGGATTTGGACCCTGTTATCTGGTCTGATATGAACCTTGTGATCTCTTCTGCTCTGACTCTAACCTCTTACACCACTGAGATTCCAGGAAGGCTTGGACTGAGACTCAAGCACTCACACTGTGGGCAAGTTCAGACACAGGTTTTTGCAAGCAGGTCTTTGCTTCACCCATGGACAATTTTCATCTGGGTGGTTTGCCTCCAGCCCCATCTGCTGTGGCTTCACACATGCAGCTCATGGCTTGTTCTTGCCTCCTACTTCTTGGCCTGCCAAAGTCCCATCCCTGTTGCAAATACCACAGCCTTGAAGCAGTCAGGTACAGCGCTGCTCTCACATTACAGGGAAATCAATCCTTTTCATCCATAGAGAAGTAGAAATGCATTGAACTGTTTTCTGACTCAGTGCCACTCTTGAAGCTGGTGAAATGTCAAGATTTGGTCCACGGTTTCTCCAAGGCTGTTGTATGGTAAACGTAGGCTAATCCCCTCTACGTAAGTGAGGCTACATTTTGTTTATTACAGGACATTGCTCCATAACCAACCTATTGCATGGACACACTTTGTATCTCTAGTGTTATTGTCTGACCCTCCTACACTTAAGACCTGGTGTCACCCCATCAATATTGCAGTGGAATGCAGTATTGTCTCACTGTCTTCAGCAAGACCAAATCATGTTTGCAGGTAACATTTCAACAGCTCTTCTTATCCAGGCTGAAGCCTGGGGCATGTTTAATGTGCTTGCGGGACTTAGGTGTGGATAGCTTCATCTTGGCTGGCTGACCGGACATAAGATTTTGGCCCCATCCTCTGCAGGTTCCCCAGTAGCTGCTTTGCAGTGTCATAGCATCCTTTCTGCCACCACACAAACATACTTCATGGCATGGCTTGCACTTCTTCTGCAGCCAGGACTGTGAGCTGTATCACCTACATGTACTTGTACCAGTATCATCCTCTTCACGCACTCAGAAAGTGAGTGCCTTTGACCTACTAATAGTGTGGTAATGAAATGATGAGTTTGTCCATAGAGGTGGCCTGGGAAATGCCCAGCTTTAGGGTTCCCTCTGCCAGGTGCTCCTTGCTTCTACCAGAAAAGATGCAGCTAGGTATGGCATCCATGCTGGCATGGAAGAGCTCCTGATGGGGAGTTCTGTCTCCAGAAGGCCATGCACAGCCAGTATGAGGCCCCTGCGCTGGGGCTCTTGGTGGGATACTGTTGTCATTGCATAGCAAACCTTTGTAATGCCCCTCAGTACATACTCATACAAGCTTTCAAGAGCAGGCAAGTGCTTTTCACAACCAGAGCAATTGCATGCTGCAAATCAGGGTGTACTTCATGTTGGTGGTTGGGTGCCCCCTTCCAGTGGCAGTTTTGGGTTGGTCACTGACACGTGGGGACCACATCATGTCCTCCACAACCAGCACAGCACTGCCTCTGACAGCTCAGTTTCTCTGTCCTCAGCACTAAAGCATCTGCCTCACTGGCCTTGGAGCTGTGGTCGCCCTCACAGATCCCTACTCAGGCTGCATGAGAAAGAAACATCCTCAAAACCATAAATGATCATGTACTACTTCTGTTGAGAGTACCAATGAGAGTCCCTGCCCCAAGATGAGAATTTGCAGTGGAGATCTGTGTAAACAGACATGCTCTGTGCAAACTCCTGTGCCAGTCTGCTTTGCACTTGGGGTCTGGACAAGACACATCTCCACTGCAGAAATGCAATTGCCAATACAAACTCTCCTGTTGCATACAGACCTAACACTGCCTGACTGTCTTACTGGGTTCCCAGGTCCAAATGACTAGTCCCTGGCAAAATTTATTCTGAATTCATGTTCTAAAAGGGCAGAAAGCATTCAGGCATTTCCTTATCCCAGAAAAAGTGGAAAAACTCTTTAATATGCTGCTTTTGTTCAGAGGGTTTCTTACACTGAAAGCCAGGTCTGATGCTTGCTTAGCTGCTTTGAGCAGTGTGAAAATGCTGTATTATGCGGTTGTCAGAAAACCATGATGAGGCTTGTCCACTTGGGAAATTTTACTGACATAACTTCTTTGACTGTCTGAATTATGCTGGTGTAGTGAAAGAGATGATAGATATGACCACATATTATATGTCATTCCTTAGCTAACAATGCTGTGCAAAGAACATGTTGTGGGCAATGCCTTGTTTTGATGTCTCTGGCCTGTGTAGACAGCAGCTTCCTCAGACTGTAGTCAATTCCCAAGCCTGCACAAAGGTTATGGACTGCCTCCATGCTTCCAGTCAGGGACCACAGTTGTGTGTAGGGGTATAGTAATAGCTAAACTACACAGTTACTTCTGATTACATGCACATCAGGGACATTAGGACCAGCCCTTTGCTACATCTGCTATCAGTCAAGGTTGTGAAGAAGCATGAACTTTTGCTCACTGAGGAGTTGAAATGAACTACAACTGATAGTGTAAAGCAGTGTGTGTTCTGCTGTACAATATAGCAGTGAGTTACCTTGAGGAGTTCCTTAACAGAGACCTTGCAAGACAGTGGCCAGGCAAGAGTGTTTTGCAGCTAGCAGCCTCACCAAGCATCTATATAAAGAAAGGATAAAGGTTCTGTGGTCTGAAGAGCAGCAATGGAGGCAGGTCCCAAAGCAATTGAGTCCTACAAGGTCCAAGCAGAGCTCAGATCCATATAGTGAGTTGTTTCACAGCAAAGCCTAACAACTCTTTGTCTTTTGCCTGGTCCTCCCTGCCCATGGATACCTCGACAGCTTCACCAGCTGACAGGGGAGGGCTCCCAGCAAAGAGAAGCAAGACAACCCTCTTCCATACCTTTTAGTTCCAGGTCATTTAGCCTGACCATAGAATAGAACCATAGAATGGTTTAGGTTGGAAGGGACCTTAAAGCTCATCCAGTTCCAACCCCTGCCATGGCCAGGGACACCTTCCACTAGACCAGGCTGCTCCAAGCCCCATCCAACCTGGCCTTGAACATTCAAGGGATGAAAGCTCCATCTGGACACCATCAGCTCCAGGGAAGGACAAGACACAAACCCAACTAAAGTAGATATGTAAGGTTCTATTTTTTTGCTGTAAGTAACAAGTAGACCTTGGTCTTTTATTCTCCCTTCTGCAAGACAGCTGATTGGGAAAAGGTGAAGGTGGGAGGCTAAACACCCCAGGTGTAACTGAGATCCGTGTTATGCTAAAGAGGAACTTTGCTACATACGGTGACATTTGTTATGCCGCTGTTTGGCCAAGCTTCTGCTGCTCTCATTAATGCCAGATTGGATTCCCGCCACCACTCTCCTGCTGCTTTTCATTATGTGGCCATTGGCCAAAAACTGCTGGGGAAAACCCTACCCCTTAGCATGGGTGTCAGCTGATCCCAACCAAACCAGAGAGCTCTTGGGGTGAAAGGGCATAAAAGGAAACAGCAGGAATATTGGATGAGCAATGAAAGGATGAAGGTCAGAGGGATAAAAATGCAAGAATAGGAAGCTGGGGGCGGGGGGGGCACAGAGCAAAGCCCTGCTGTTCATGCCCTCCTCTCTCTATGCGCATCCAGAGTGCAAGAAGAGAAATAGGGAATAGGAGGTTGCCAAGGTTTTGTGATATGGTGGGGCTGCAGGTGGAGAGGGTGTGGTAGAAAGGTGGGGATTAAAACACATTGCCCTTGGGGAAGATAGGAGAGATGCTGGGGTATGTCAGGTGCATGCAGAAGGCATTTATGCCTGGAGACCCCATAAACCATGCTGTGACATGTCTGTGCCTGTGGCTTCTGTGGTGTGTGGAGCTGGCTCATGTAGATAGCAGTCCTGCTGGTGTCCTTCAACATCTGAGGGTAAGGGCAACTCCATTTAGGGGCTGGGAAGAGGGAGCAAGTGGGAGTCCAACCATTTTTAGTCCAGAGAGGCTCTGAAATTGGTGACATCTGCCAGGGCTGTTCTCTAGAGCACTAGGGTCTTTCTGTTATCTGCACACAAGAAGTGGAAGATACACAGTGGGGACCTGGACCCCCAACTGGACAGGGGGAGAAAATAAGATGAAAAAAAAACCCCTTATGGTCAAGATAGTGACAGTTTAACAATAAAAGCAAAAGCTGCATGCAGAATCAAGGCTAAAAGAGGATTTTTTTCACTTGCCATCAGCAGGCAGATGTTCAGCTACGTCCTGGGAAGCAGGACCACAGTGCACATAGTTGTTGCTTGGGAAGATAAATGCCATAACCATGAACACCCTCCTTCCTCCTATTCTTGAGATTTTACTGTTGAGTATAATATATAGTATAGTTATAGGGTACATGATACCCTTTTGCTTAGTTTGGGTCAGCTGTCCCAGCTGTTGCCTTCCAACTCCTCATCCACCCCTACCCTACTTACTTGTGGGGTTCAGGGAGGAGAGAGACAAAGCCTTGACACTGTGCAAGCATTTTTCGGCAGTAGCCAAAACACTGGTGTGCTATCAGTGCTGGCTTAGCCACAAATGCAAAGCACAGTACCATAGGGGCAGCTATGAAGAAAGTTACCTTGCCAACTCCATCCCGGACAAACCTAGTACAGACAGTAGGCATGGCTTGTCGCTTCTGTACACACACTTGCTCACCTTTTTTTGCACACTCTCGCCATCTCACTTGGACCTGGGACTGCCTTCCCAGTGATACCTATTTCCTAAATGCCATTGTGCCAGCTCTATCATGTATACAAAGAACCATTGTCTGATGTCCTCAGGAGTGACCCCACCCAGAGATGCCCATCTCCCTCCTGCATGCTACCACAAACACCTGCAAATGAGACGTTATAGACACTTATCATACACACCCATTTGTTCCTACCACAAATAGAGCTCAAACATGAATCTGAACCTCTGCTGGCAAGCTACTTAGCAACCTGAACTCTTCACCTAAACTAGATGACTGCACAGGTGAGCAGCACTTACAATAAAAAACACATTAGCTTCCCTTCTGGCTTCCCATCCAGACAATGTGGCAGCCTAGATTCATGTTAGGTCAAGAGATATAGAAGACAGAACTAGCTGCAACTGCCTTGAACAGCTCTGGGAGGATCTTTGTTCAGTTTTGATCCTGCTTTAATACGCAAACGAAACTGGTTTAAGGCAGCATGCAGAGTCCCTGGGAAACCCGTTGCTAGAGCAGACACGGGGCTTTGTCTGGTGCCTGGGCACCCCATGTAGAATGGGGACTTTGTGTTAGCCTTTAAAAGATAACTAATTCGTATAGGAGGTTCATGAATATTCAGCTTGTGCTTAGGGTTGGGAAGAACAATCCCTAAAACAAAGAGGCAAATTCTTTCACCCTTCATTCAGGGGAATGCAGTTTTCAGCCTCCGGGCTGTGAGTAGCCTGCACTCCTGGACTGTCCCAGTCGGGTCCATTAATGACCAGTGGTTTTCCAAGCCTGAGCATGCATCACTTGTGAGAAACGGATGCAGCCAGCGGGGGCTTGGAGTTAATGTTTCCGGATGAAGGAGAGTTTGGAGGTGAGTCCAAGAGCATAAGGAGCCAGGCTGAAGTCAGTCAGTCTAGCTGCTGTAGTCTCTCTGGCTTTGTCCCCTTCTGTGGCTGGTACCTGCCCTGGGAAGCTGCAGCAGAGAAGTCTCCTAGCAGTGTGGACAGGGCTTTTTCTGCATACTAGGGGTACTCCTCTGTGCAATGAAAAGCAACAAGTGCAGACTTTGCCTTCACCAAAGAGGTCTGTCAGTAACATGCTGTTCCCAAAGCTGTGTGTGTTCTCCTCCCCATTTTCCTTGCACAGCACACATTTTAGAGCTTAGACTGTCAAAGTACTGATGGCAACAAACTACTAATAAGTACTGATTGTACCTTGTTTGTCTACATTCAATGACCCTGCATGTGTTTCGAACTCAAGATACTTCCCAGGCAATACACAGCTGATGAGCAGGAGTTTGCTAGCCACAGTGGCCTGGGTGTGTATCTAGGATCCTGTATACATACTTCTCCATGCAAAACAGCTGTTGGCGTTGTTTGCAGGAATTTCCAAGTGAAATTAGCTTTCCTTGTGATGTGAAATAAGCTTTCCTAGTAAAAGTGCTCCTTTGCAGCATAATTGTGCCTAGACTTGGGTTGTTAACAGCTCTTTTATAAAGTGCTGACATCCCTCTTCCTCCCAGCTCCCTTCCAAAATGATTACACAGGTAGCACTTTTAAGTACAGCCTTGTTTTATTTGACTTCACCCTTACAGGAACTCTCCGGGCTCCTGTAACTGTTCCATATTGTCCAAACAAAGCAGTAGAACAAGTTGGGTGACCACTGGGTGAGTGATCACTACCCCACAGCAGGGAAGGCAAACAGCCAGGGCTGGGCAAAGTGGGCACTGCTTGTGTCAAATGAAGGTGGTGTTACTTTTGTGGATCTCTGGTCTGGTCCCAGAACTCTGCTCCAGAGGTGCAGGTTGCTAACTGTACATCAGTGCTACCTCCTGGGTGTGCAAGGCATGGGCCCAGAGATGTGTGTACTGTGAAGGAGGCTCTGTGTGACCTTTTCCCACTTGTCAGGAGTGTGTGCAACATCAGTTCCCATTGCCAGACTCTCCTCCGTGCTTCCACCCCTTGCCTTTCTTTTGCAGGGGTGTCTGTGTCCTCCTTTGTCCCCTTTCCTCTTTTACTCTCTTTTCGCCTGCTCAGCTCCAGCTTTTCCATCCCACTCCACACTGCAACCCTCCATTCCTCCTCCCCTCCTCCAACCCTGTCTTTCTTCCTCCTCTATCACCATTCCTCTTTTTGTTTTCCCAGGAAAGGGGCTGCTCAGGCTGTCCACCTGCTGACCAAGGAGAAGGAACAGCGATGAAGGGGAGACACGGTCCATGGGCAGCAAGACTGGTGCAGCATAATCCTACGCTGCTTTCACCCTCAGCAGTGATGGAGAGGGCTGTCACACCGTTATTGTTGTGTTGGCATGGCAAAGGTGGGAGGGAGGAGGCAGAGGATGGGGGGGGGGGAAGGGACTTGAAATTTCAGTTGCCCCTTTGTCTTT
Organism: Psilopsiagon aymara; assembly: GCA_024733675.1. Classification (NCBI taxonomy): domain Eukaryota; kingdom Metazoa; phylum Chordata; class Aves; order Psittaciformes; family Psittacidae; genus Psilopsiagon; species Psilopsiagon aymara. The sequence goes on from JANRGW010040651.1 coordinate 25,241, forward strand.
TTACCTCCTCCAGTGTATCTGGTACCCTGTGGAATTTATGATCCTCCCCCCTGCAAGGGGCTGTTGTATTTTAAGTCACAGAGTGCCTTCCAGCTGGGTGATAGACTTCCAGTACTTTGGCCAGCTAGCCTGCCCTTTAAAAACCTCAAAGTCTTTAATGAGCAGTAATGAACTTTCTCCCAGCAACAGATTTGGGAAGACTGATTATCTCTGCTCTACAAGTACAGAAACAGAGTTGACCCAGTCCAAGCATCTGTGGCGAAGCTGAGTGATGGATACAGCCCACAGTTTCTCATACACTATCCTGAGGCTGCTAACAACCCCTTGTCCTTTTTCCCCTCTTCATGTTCAGCTGGGTATTTGCCCAACTTGGAGAGAATAAGGACATTAAGTTTTGTCATCTGAAGAGGCAGAGAACAGGTAAAGCTGAGACAAGGCCAGCAGAAGTCAGCCAGAATAATCCCATCTCAGTTGCAGTTGTCATCTAGGTACTGCTTTCCAGGTAACCCAGTTGAAGTACCTTAGGAGTGTCAGCCTTATCTGTTTCTTATCTCATTGCTATAATGAATTGCAAAGGGAACAAGAAGCATGGCTTGAGAGGATGTAGCCCCTGCAATTGGAAAACCACAGCTTCCAAAGCAGTTCTGCCAGCAATGGCTTTTAGAAACAGCAGCCCCTCAGTGAAGTCCCAGCACCAGCAAGCATGAGGAGCAGCTCCCCAACCCCACCACCCCATGTCAGACTACTCATCAGGGTCTGACTTCTACCTCCCCTCTCCTTCAGGCAAGGTCATGTATGGGATGAGCCCTAACAGCATCAGGACAACCCCACCAGCACTGCCTTTTTCCGATTAGTGGGACACAGCTGAGAGTCATTGAGAATTGGAGATAAGCCCCAGCAGTGGGAGCATGCCTTCTGCTACCCCTGCGGTATGGGGGGAGAGGTAGATGGATACAGAGATGAGGATTTGATATCCTCTGTATAAGGTGTGAGGCTCTGGAGGAGTCTTGAATACCTGGGGATGTGGCAAGCTGACTGGGAGCCCTCTGAGGATGCAGGTAGGTGCTGATGTAGCCTCCTGCATGCTGGGTGAAGGGCCAGGTATCTCAGCTCCTGGAGCAGGGTATCAGGTGTTGTGGTGGCTCCATGTCCCTCTGTAGCTCAGCCAGGGGTGGAAGGACACTCAGACCTCAAGCAAGCAGGATGCCTGGCAGATATGGCTTTGTCTGAGCACCTGGGCTGGCTTTACTGCAGCGGTACAAAGTGCAGCTGCGCCAGTGCTGCTGTGTGCTCCCTAGAGCCCTTTCCTGCCACTCGGGCATCCCAGACACCCTGAAACCATCCCTTTCCCTGAGAACACAGGAGCCTGAGGGCACATCAATCCACCTTTTCTATTTGTCTTGGCATGTACAGTGCCTTTAGGCTGTAGTAGGCAGATGTAAGGCTGTTAACTCCTTCCTCCCTGTCCTGAGATGAAGTTACACCAGGCAGAGCTTTTGTGCAGCCAAGACCCAGTCTGTCAGCTTGATGGGAATGGCCTCCTCTGTTATCACCTGGCATTCCTGTGTCCAGCTTTCCTCCTGGATGCCAAGTTTCAGAAGTCAAGAGGATACCCTTGAGACTCGGCTCTCTTGAAGTCACTTTCCATGCTCTCCTGGAATCTCTGTGCCTCAGAAAGGGACACATAAGCTGCAAACTTGTTGGATTTGCATTAATTTTTATATTTATCAAATGTGGAAGGCCTGTTCTGCAGTAGCTCCAATACTGCTGCACTGGCACCCTCTCAGTGGGATTTGCAACAGGATAGCTGATGTTAGCACGTTTCCTGGATCGATTTCAGCTTGCCTTCCCGTGGCTCTGCCATGGCTTCTCTGGTTACCACTTGTAGATGTGCTGAAATCCAGAGCAGTAATGCACACCATGTCTTCTGCTGATATGAGGGTGAGAAGAAATGCCATCTGCAAAGGCTCTTCCAGCTCTGCCACCACAGAGAGGGCATGCAAGCCTCAGTGCTAAGACTTGCAACTCAATCTGTAGACATACCCTTTTTGGTAAATCAAGCTGAGCATCCAAAGTTCTAATTTTCTTGAATTATTAATGTTTTGCTCAAGAATTAATGTGTGTCAGGCTCTGTTTATGGGTCCATGTATTCATTTCAAGTGTAGTCTTACCCAGAGCTTGGAGATAGCTAAAGGTAGGAGTTTTGCTCAGTCTTTCTTTTTTAAACGACCCTATGAAGTTACGACCCAGGGATAAGTATTCCCATAGACAAATGGGGCCCATGTTTCAGTTTTCTATTCCTTCACCAGGGAATTGTTCACTTGAGGCCATGGGGAATTTTATGTTGGTGTCAGAATCCAGACTGAGTTTGAATTATATCAGGTTAAAGGCTTGGACATGTGAGCAAAAACATTAAGAGACAGCAGCAAGAACATGTGATGGAGCCTGGCATGTTTTCCTATGGACACAGCCCAGAAAGCCTGCCCTTTCATATGCATTGTGATGCATTGCTCTCCATGTTCACAGAAGCAAGGCAGGCCAGGCTTGATTTACAACAAGGATGATTTATGGTAGGCATTGGGGAAATAGTTTTAAGTTTTTAAGGGTCAGCAGTTCTCCAGTAAGAACCCACATTCTCTGCCACTGGACTGCCACCCATCAGTTCTTCAAAGTCCCAGCAGTTCAGGCAGGGTGGGGTATGTATGATCCTGCCTCAGAGCAAAGGGTGGGTTAGATCAGCATGAGCTAACGGGTGAGGCAATCAGGATTCCAAGGAATCTTTCAATGCTTTGGAAGAAGCAGCCCTTTGGGGTATACATTCAGTCAGCATTCCCTTCATTCAGCTGTGTGGGGATAGGTGATGAGAGCCAGAGTTGTCCTGGCTGTACCGCTGCAGGAGAAAGCATGGGTGCACCTTGTATTCAAGTGCATGGCACACTGCAAAACAAATTTACAGCTTGATCTTCTTCATGGTTCAGCTCTAAACCCTACCCTTTGGATCAAGCTTTTCTTTCTCCTTCAGATATAGGGTAGAAATCTAGGCTTGCAGTCAGACAGGTGTAAAGGTCTAGCAAGAGTAAGTACGCAGCTACACAGTGCAAAGCACAGAATTGGGCGCAGTACTTCGATTACCTTTTTTCATTATATTACAATATTGCTTCAAAGCATTCCTTTTTATAGTGGCAATGACCCAGTTCATGCTCCTTAACTTGGGTGCATTGACAGCAAGGAGCTTGGCTTTCCTACCCCAACCACATCAAACAAACAACAAAATCCTGCATCAACAGAGGCACAAGCACTACTTGCCAGCAGGAGTCAGAGGTGAAACCTGCACCCACTTGCATGGTTGTTTTCCACCCCAGCCTTCTCTGACTATTACATCTGCAAGAGACATTTTGCAATCTATTGCAGAAGAAATGAGTCTCCAGGCACATCAAGAGAGTGGAAATGTTTAAAGTTAGCAGCATGAGGTGGAGTACCAGTTATGCCAAGTGCCTCTGCAGCCCTGAAGACCTTCTTCGGGTGAAGAAGGGGAGCTGACATATTTCCATTGTGCTCCAGCTCACCACAGCTGCCTCATCGCACCCTGTCTGGAGTCCCCATGTCTGATCACACACTGGTCTTTGTTGTGCTGTGATTTATTTCTTGCTATCTTATAAGCTGATTTCAGGATTGCTGGATGGCCACAGATCTTGAAGGGACTCATGTTTTGCTGTCGAAGACTCTGGAAGTGCTGATAGAATCTAGCCCCTGATACACTGCTGCATGTGTTGGCAACACGGACGAAAAGTATTTCCTCAACTCAAAAGCAGAGCAGGCTCCCCCTTTGGAAGAACAATAAGCGAATCTTCTCTGCTCTTTTGCCCAAACATTCTTCCCCCTCCTGCTTCTGCTTCTCAAGGGTTATGCCCTTTTCTCACTTAGTTGCCTGGGAGAGGCAGGAAACCCAACATGACAGATCCATCTTTCTTGGGGTGGAAGCTCTCCCAGAAGCCTCAGCATACTGCTGAAATCCAATGCCTCCAAGAACCACCCACTTCACTCATGTTAAAACCATTTCTTTACAGATTGCATGGAACAGTCTGTTGTGTAACTCTCAGAACATCAAATAACCCCCTTATTTATAGTATATACACTTACAACAATAAACCTCCCTTTAGAAGTGTATTGGCCAATACAGATTTAAAAGGCTTGCTTTCCTTTTAATCACCCTCACAATTTGTTGTTTAAGCATTCAGTGCTTTAGCTTGAGTGGAGCTGGTCTCGTGACTTCCCGTAGGACTAGTTGATTCGGTTTGCAAAGCTTGTTTCCTGTGCTGTGGTTCTCCAGGAGAAGATGGTACCGCTCCAATTTAGTAATGCCAGCTTCTTGCTCAATATGCGCAGCTTGCATTGGGAAGCCTCTGTTTTGAGATTGGAAGTATGCGTGGGAAATGTCCCAGAAAATGAAGCAAGAGGAAAAGAGATATTTCTTTAAGCTGCCAAGTAAGATTAGAAAATAGCTGTGAAATTCAAAAGGCTGTTTCTGCAGTAACTCCAGCCTGTAAAGGCCAGCAGCAGAACATCAACTGCTTCTAAACAGCCTCCTCCACACCCACTGCAGCTGAAATAATGTGTTTCTGCTGGTGCCCTGGGCATTAAGTCAGGCCCCAGAAGTCACACGTCTCTTAGGTCCAAGCTAGTAGCCAAGCTGCCCTTGGCCAGATGAAGTCCCTCCATGATGGCTAAGAGAGAGAGGCTAGCTCAGGCCAGACACAGTGCCTGAGCCACACTGGTCCTGTTGGATCAGCAGCACTCTGAGCCCATCAAGGGTCACCATAGATTATCAGCTCGGGGTACACTCAGCCAGGAGGAGAACTCTCTGCACCATTCCCTGGTCCTGCTGGCTGGTACAGTGGGTTTGGCTTCTTCATAACTTATCTTCCATAACTTATCTTATTTCAGCCAGGGAAGAGCTGACCCCCTCCAGTTCTTCCCCAGCCTTTTCAATCTCTTCGTTGCTGGTGACTTCCTTATGGCAAGGAAATACTTTCTTTCACTCGTTGGTACAGTTTTAGGGAATGATTTGCATGCTTTTATGGGCAGTACGTGCCCTTGCCTGGAGATGCAGGAAAAGAGGATTGCACGGGCGTGACATGCATTAGCTCTTCAGAACATACCTCGGGGAAGCTGTCTGGTGAGTTTGCCAATGTCCTTAGAGATGCACACTGAGGTAATAAGCTGCAAAGAATGTAGACAAGGCTGGTGCTGTTTGTTACTGCTGTCTTCCTACTTATCAAGGCATAAATAACAGAGAGGAAGCTCACACTCTTTTTGTAGGAAATGGAAGAAAGGCAAAGCTTTCTCATGTGTCTATTGGTATAGACAGGAGATGACTCAGGCTGTTTTTCCTCACTACCTCTTTGCAACATATATATTTATACTTGTTTATCTCAGCTAGGTCTTACTTTTAAAATTTCCAGGTGTAAGTATTCAAGAAGAGCATCCCAGCAAACCTTCCTCACGGGAGAGCTGCTCTTGCTGTCACAAGAGAGTTCTGTTGGTTTAGCTGATTTCAGTAAGTGAAACACAAATGACTAAATATTGGCAAAAAAGACTTATAAATGAATTCCACAGCATTGCACTAAAGGCTTTTACCATTATGGATATTTCAACTTCTCTGCCAAAAAAAAAAAGGTGTGTGTGTGTGTGGGAAAGATGCTCCTTAACAATATTGCTATTCTGGCACAAGACAAGACTTTCACAGACCTGCCTTAAAATTAATTTTCTCAGGTATTCACTCAGCTCATGATTAGCCTCTCCCCACTAAACACTTCTTCAATGTAGCTAGAGACTAGGCTCAAAACAAGCTAGTTCATCCAGCAGTCCTACTGAATGCTCACATAAGGGAACAAGACCTGAACTGACACTGAGCCCTGAAGCTAAAATAAAATCCTCAGGCTCTTTAGAACTGAGAGAAATCACCTTTAGAAATGCTGGTTCTGGTGGGTTTCTGCTTTTGTCTGCAACAGAGGAATCTGCTGGATTTGAGCCTCAGATCAGAACATCTTGTGGCTTAAGGGTGGATCTCAATTATGCAGCTCAGGTCTATCACTAACCTTAATGGGCTCTCTGCATTGTTTCTTGAGGACATGCCCATGCAGACAATAGCTATGTGCTGGCAAGCCAAGGTCTAAACGTACCTAAACCACTATATAATCATTTAAAAACCCCACACTGGGGGATAGGGAGGTGGGCTGATGTACTTCGTGTACTTGGCAGATACCTGCACACTGTAGAGAGTAACGTTCACTGGAGGAGCAAAGCACATTCTCCTGGGACATGCTATTCCTCAGAGCTGCTCGACTGGTCTACCATCTGCACTGTAATTGCCTCTTGGAATGCTCAGTGCTAACGCTATGGCCCCAGGGAATGCTGCTTTTTCAGCAGCCTGTGGGGAAGAACAAAGAGGATGACAGGAGAGTGCTGGGAGCAAAGCACAGTGGTAGGCACCTCACTCTTCAGGGGAAAACCCCAAGCTACAAGTCAGCAGATTTGCCACAACTTCAGGCACTATTAACCCAACATTATGGCAAATGTACATGTATGTGTTGCATGAAAGAAGCTGCACTTGCCCAAAAGCAGCTGGTGCCAGAAGGACAATGAAAAGAACCATTACTATCCTGGTGAAGAGCTGATGTTTGCCTAAGCAGAGGCTGTGCTTTCAAGTTTGCCTGGTATCCAGCTCTGCCATGAACTTTCTAAGAAGCTCAGGCAAGACAAGTTTTGGTGCAATTCACCGTCTAGATTATTCAAAAAATTTAGGCCTTTGAACAGGGACAAAGTTAGTAGAGAACTGTGGGGTCTTCCAGAGTGACACCTCACTTCTAGGTTCAGTGGTGGATGTTGGTATAATGGATTGAGTATGGAAGCATCATGAATCCCACACTTGCCCCTCTCTGCTGTGTTTCTTTGTCCCTTCTGTACAATGTAAACATGGGCACAGTGAGGTTCTTGCTGTGGGACTGCAATTGGAGATGCAATTTGCCAGCTGGGTAATTCCGCAAGTGGCTAATACAGTGCATCAAAGAGGCTATGAGAGCATGAGTGAGCTCTCAGAAGGGTGTACCCATGTGCACCTCTCATTACTCATGGTAAATGGACAGCATCCTCCCTTCAGTGGGTTGTGCAGCCAAGGGAACTGATGCATCCACATGATCTTCCCCATCAATAACTCGCTCCCATGTGCATGGCCTGTGCTCCTGTCAACTGCCACCCTGTACTTCAGGCTTTTCACTTTTTCTTAATCTGGGTGTAATCCCTCTGACAGCACCTATCACAGCCTCTGGCCAATGTGTAACTCTTATCTTGGGCAACCAGAAGCTCTACTCAAGAGTGTGACAATTGCATGATAGTCTGCCTGGTACAATGGGGTGGAGGTGGTTGGCCCCAGTCAGACCTACCACCCTATTCCTGTCAGCAGCACAGAGACACCACCAAGGTGCTTTGTTGATACAGCGGAGTTCCTGAAAGCTGTAAGTCAGAAGCACATCCAGGAAGGTAACTTGGAGCAGCCGTTTGGACATCTCTGAACAGGGCTGTAAATCCCCTCAGTCTGCAGAGCCCCAAAGTCAGAGGATGGAGAAAGAAATGGAGCAGCATCCTCCCCAGACTTCTCCTTGGTGCCTGGCTCTGCCCAGCCCAAAAAGATGAGGTGACTTGCACGCCCAGAGGAGACAACATGGGTCCTTCCCTGGTTTAAGTCTGAGCCACTTCTGCTCTGCACCAACTCTTGGAAAGATGCTTCATCAGGTACTGTAGTGACAGGTCAAGGGGTGATGGGTTCAAACTGAAACAGGAGAAGTTCAGGTTAGATCTTAGGCAGAATTTCTTCCCTGTGAGGGTGCTGAGGCGCTGGCACAGGTTGCCCAGAGAAGCTGTGGCTGCCCCATCCCTGGCAGTGCTCAAGGCCAGGTTGGATGAGACTTGGAGCAACCTGGCCTAGTGAAAAGTATCCCTGCCCATGGCAGGGGTTTGGAACTGGATGATTTTAAGGTCCTTTCCAACCCAAACCATTCTGTGATGAGCTCTCTGCTGCTCTGCTCTGTAGTCAGACCACAGCTACACTCAGCATGTGTGTTGAGGGGTGCTAGGGTGGCAGTGCCTAGACACGCTTCTGTGGGTTTGCCATACATCCGTGCCCATTCCACTCAAACCCTTTCTCTGCAATGCATGCTGAACCTGATTAAAGTATGACAGCCCCTCTGTCCTCTGGTCTTTACACAGAGTAAGCAACAGTACAGACAACACTTGCTACGACTTTGCTCTAACTTTCCCAGCTCTAACAAACTTCACCCACTTTTAGGTAAACCTGCAGGTTTACGTACATTCTTTCTGAAACTGGAGGGGAATTACATCTTGTCCTTACTTTTGGAGTAAGAAGCCATTCATGATTTATTTAAAACATGAAGCAAAAATATATGCATGCATTTCTGTGAAACTGCTGGAAAAATCTATGGGCTAGCACTTGTCCTTGTGGACACCAGAAATCCCAAGTAATGCCAGTGACGGAGAGGAGGTTAGGCTGAGCTCTTGTAACAAGGGACAGAATGGGTTTCAAAGTCTTTGCTTTCAGAGAGTTGCTCTACCTTTTCATCATGCTGAGGAACCCCTCTGAAGATCTCTGTTATTTTAAGTCGAGGCTGCTTTTTAGGCTTTCTCGTTTGGTTTCTGAACATACAGACACAACATTTTTACAATGCCATTTTTGTAAGAGCCAGCAATCTTGTCAACTATGTCTGTCATCTGAGCTCTCCCTCTCACTCATCAGTTCTTTTATTGTCATTAATTTCCTTATTTTTCCATACAGTAATATTACAGAGTGTTGATAAGCAGCTCTATTCCTTTTCTCTGGGACAGTGATCAGTGCAAACAGGTAGTTTGTAAAATCCTTGAAGAGAAAGGCATTCTGCAAACAGAACTTGTTACTGGGTTAAAATGATGCTGCAGACAAGAAAGACTTATAAACTTGAAGCAAAAATCTATAGCTGGTCAGTGCTTTGCTTGCTCATGCTTATTTGAGTTGCTCTGGGCAGTAAACACTTTAGGAATACAACACGTCCTTGGCTATAGCCCATTTGCACAGAACAATTTTGCTGCTGAATGTGCATTTCTTACTAAGGGTAACTGCTTATCTTAAGGCTATAATGATACTGATGCTCTCATGCCATGAACTGCAACCCACTGTTCTGGCAGTTCTCTTGTTTTATTTCACCACCGCAAGAGCTGAAATGAATTGTATCTGTTGGTGAGGCTTATTTTTGCTGGCTTTCCATCCCAGGCGGTGGAGGATTTTATGGAGCTATCTTGTCTATTTCAAAACCTTTTTTTAATCATCCTTTTTCCCAGCAGTTACATTGTCCTGAAATAGCCCTGTGTAAAAACACCAACCATGCGTATGTGCTTCATGGTTCCCAGGGTAGAGAATTCCCTTTTACAAACACAGTTTAGGAGAGCTACTGTGATGTCCCTGCTCCTTCCTAGACTTCTTGTGCATTCAGCTAATGTGACAAGCAACTTCTCTGCACATAAACTTCAGGACTACTTCTAAGCATCAGGGACTAGGACCATATTCAGACTGTTCCAAATCCAGAATAAAGTGTTTCCTAGCTCCTTCCCTGGCTCTGTCACTTCTGTAGAACCCCAGGGATATCCTCTTTGAGGCCCTACCTCTGTGCCTCAGGCAGATATGAGCATTTCCTTACTAATTGCAGGTGGGCAGGATGCTTTACCTAACAACTGTGAAGCCCTTGGCATAAACTATGGGACCTGTATAGGAACTATACTCAGTTATAAGCAAATGTGGGGGCTCCTGGCTCCCATGCCATGGTGGCAATGCCAGTTTATGGCAGTGTTGCCTGGTGCTGGCACTGCTGTTTCTGCGGGCCTTATGTGAGAGCAGATCCTTGAGTAAGACTCCAAGAAGAAAACACAGGATGCTTTCTACATGTTTGTTTCAAGTGGGAACAGTTCTCCAACCTGTTTCATACTATTTGCCCATAGCACTTGGGCCAACACGGTTGCTGGGAGAGATGGGAAGTGCCACGGCAGCAGAAGGAAGGACAGGGGATTATGGTGGTGAGGCAAAGCTTTTGCCCTGCTAGTGCTGATGGATGTTTTGGAATATCCAGGCACAGCCTGACTCCCGAATGATGAGATTACTCTCCCTCTTTCTTAGTGACACATCCTTCGAATGTATCTTGGGGATATGCCTTCACTCATTTTGGTTTCTTCCTTACCATGCACTGCTTTTTAGACAGTTACATAGGGGAACTACTACAATGTCTGCTCTGTAGTGCTTGCCTTATCACAGTATCTGATTTTGTAGCTTTTTGTGAAAGTCTTCATGGGACTTGGATTATCCCAAAAGTGAACCTGCACAATGACTGACTCTGTGTCAGAGCTTGATACTTTTAATCTTCTCTCTATAATCCTTAGGCTGCACAGAAGGATTTCCCTGGTTCAGGGAAAACCAACCAACCAAAAACTCCCAACAAAACAAATCAGTGCCACTTCTAAGCAACAACTACCTCCTTCCCAAAGCTCAAGTACTTCCATGACAGTTTGATAACTACAGGCTGAAAAATGTGTCTGGTGGAAGACCCACAGTGAGAGTCTGGGCCTTGAGAACAGGGTCCTAATCCATAACCTATTACTGTGCACAGCACTTGCCAGGGGACCACATACTGAGGTTGCACCATGAACTCTCCTTCCTTGAATAAAAAATGCCTGCTCTAATGAGAAGCAAGACCCTGACTCAGCAAAGCCCTAAAGTGTTTTGATGAACCGGGGCCAGACTGAACATCCTGTGCAGAACTCAGTTGTCTAGTGAACAATATCAAATATTTTATTGATGGATGCAGACTTAAATGAAAATTAAAGATGTGGCTATTTAAGGCTGTAGGTGCCCAAGCTCACATTGTTCATTTTTTACTGTATTAAAGTAATCATTTGTACGGGAACAGAAGCAGATACCTCCAGAAAATCTGTCCCTGTCATGCTGGGAAGAATATTGCAAGTCCTCCCTGCAGTGCCCTGTCAATTTGATGGCTTATGTAGCTTGCCTAGAAACTCATCACATTCAGGCTACTTCAAATCAACAATTTTCAGCCATATACTCTTTTATTTTCTTACCAGGAGCGCTCAGCTTTAGTACCCCTACTGGTTGTATAAGGTATGGGGAAGTGAGGCACAGCATCCTGTAGGCCAGATCAGATATGCAAAGGTATGATTGACATGGTTAAGCACCACCAAGCAGGTCTTAAGATTCTGCCGTCAGCATTAGTTGGCTGTCAGTCAACAGGGAAGGGACTGAGCTCCATGCTGACCTTGGTCTCTGAGGTGCCTCCTTTCCTCTAATATCTCCGTTTGTCCTGCTAAAAGGGGCTTTTGAACTCAGAGAACATTAGTCTTGGAAAATGAAGCATGATAACAGGTGAAGATAAAACTCTGTCTAGCAAAGCTGCCTTGCTCATTCATTGTGCAGCATTTCATGTGTTGTAACTGAAGGCTGCACCACAGTGCGCGCAGTCAGGTGGAGAGAGCAGAGGTTGCACTTTGGCACATCCTGATATTAAGGTGTTTTCTCTCTGGAAATACCATATTTTTCTAACAACAATTTTTTTTCATGGAAAATTATCAATGCCTGAAAATGTATTTGTAGCACAGTAAAACGTCAAACTGGTTTTAACAGGGTGACATGCACTTTATAATTTCTCGTTCTCCACCCTTGAGCAATAATTTCAACTCTCTTTTACTTATCGGTAATACACCCACTTGCCTTCTCAGCTGCGTAAAAAACAGTTGAGGTATGAATAAAAAAGTGGCATTTTTCACCAGCTTGTATGTGTTTATATGCTATCACTTTTCTGCTATTGAATAAAAGCAGGTGCAGAGGGGAGGAAAAGGGAAAAGCCCTAAATAAAGAATACATGCAGACATTTCTGGCTCAGCCTTCTGCTCGTTTAGATATATTCCCTACAGCCACTAGTGCTCAAACAGTTTGCAGAGAAGGTGTAAGTTCCATGGCACTTAGTTTATCTGCTCTGGAATGGCAATGTGCACACAGAGATACACACTGTGGTTCCATGGAGTCTAGGGATTACAAAGCTGCTTTATCTCCCAGATAACCCACTGGCAAAGAAGGGCGAATTAAAACCAGCGTTGGTAACTAAAAATGGAATGATAGGTTATGATTATGGGCTTTAAAAAAAGAAGTGTCACTTCAATGCATGTCACAGCTTTGCCCAGAGCAAGAATTGAACCCTTTATTTCTTAGATTTGTGGATTCTTCAACATTTTTCCTGGAGAAGCACAAATCCTTGAATAGTGGATTTCAACCTATTGGTATTGGCTTTGCTTTTTGTGCTCTCACAGCATACCCCCTTCCTCAAAGCAGTCTTTGGTTATTTGTGAACCAGTAGTAAAACCCCATCTTCCAGCAGCCAGACAGGAACCAGGCTCTCCTAAATCTCACACATGAGAGGATAACACTGCGGATGCTCAAGTCCATAACAGACCTCATAGCAGCCTTCCGATATCTGAAGGGGGCCTTTAGGGATGCTGGGGAGGGACTCTCCATTAGGGACTGTAGTGAGAGGACAAGGGGTAATGGGCTCAAACTTAAACAAGGGAAGTTTAGATGGGATGTAAGGAAGAGATTCTTTACTGTAAGGGTGGTGAGGCACTGGAGTGGGTTGCCCAGGGAAGTTGTGAATGCTCCATCACTGGCAGTGCTCGAGGCCAGGTTGGACAGAGCCTTGGGTGGCATGGTTTAGTGGGAGATGTCTCTGCCCATGGCAGGGGGTTGGAACTGGATGATCTTAAGGTCCTTTCCAACCCGAACTATTGTATGATTCTATGATTCACTGCATGACTCTAGTAAGCCTCCACCTCCTCTCTGGTAAAATGCAAAAAATCCAGGTTTTTAGCTCTGGGGCTGAAGCACTTTGAGTTTACTATTGAGGAGGGCTGAGCAGCTGGAGTTCCCACCTACGGAAGTGCCAAGCACCCAGGAATTTCATTCAGGCATAGCACTGAGGCACTTGAAATGACTGGAATGCTGCATATTTCTGCCCTTCGCCTCTGTAGCCCTCAACACCACTGCTCTAAAAAAGGTAATACCAGTTATATGCAGTGGCAAGGGCTGCAGCCTTCATTTTCCCTTGTCAGGAGCCTTTATCGTGTTTTTGCAACAGCATTTGGACGGCATGGAAGGGCTCAGAACAATATAAAATACTGTCAAAACTGCAAAATGTATCCCACGGCTTGGGGGAGAAAAAAGCAGAGGAAGAAACTTAACCAAACCTGACTGGTATAGTGGATCTTGATCTTTGCTCACCTCATAGTCAGATATTCCCCCACACACACTCCTTTAATGGAGTCACTGCCTTATCTCTTAAAGTGATCTCATTAAAAGCAAGGACATGACAACGAGGGGTGTATGACCCGTAATTACAGAGAGAAGGTCGATAGAAATACAGTTACATGCAACTACCTTGTCTTCTTTGGGTCCCCTCTTAGTGGAATTACTTTTCAAAAAGCACGAATCCCTTTTGAACACCTTTCTGAACCACACTGACAGAGACATCATGGTGGAGCACATCTTGTTTTACCTGCAGGGCTGTTGCTTTTGTTGCCTGCTTTAGTTTGCCCTATCCTCTGGAGACAAGCTACAAGTGCATAGGGGAAAATAGCTTATTTGGGCCGAGCTTCCATTCTTTATGTTTTGCTGAGTAAGTGGTGCCACAGGAGATTTTCTTATCTGCCAGGAAGGGCACTGTACTGAACATAGGCAGACTGTCCCACCATGGACATATTCATTGCCACTAAAGCTTTGGTTTTCAAGGTGAAGGCCAAAGTGAGGTGCTTCTTGCAACACACACAAAATGCTGGAGATGTCACAGAAAGAAAAATCCTGTGGGAGATGACATTCTTTCCCAGTCTGGGTCAAATCCACTCATGGGATCCTACTTTTCCCAGCAAATGCAGCCCTTGGCTGCAGCAGTTGCAAAGAGATAAAGAAGATTTGTTTCTCTGTGTCAAGCTGGATGCACTGCGCTACTGAAAGCAGGAATATGAATGAGTAGAAGCTGTCATATGTAGCAGCAAGAGCAAAGGTCTTTTAGACCTTTGGACTCTTTAACTAGAACCTACAAAAGCTTTTCTGCATGCCTGACTCCATTTTCCCATCCCTAAAACGGCCATAATAAAACTTTGTGCCCTAAAACACTTCTCAAAGTAAAAAGAGCTGCAGAAGGGCCACAGCAGCAGGCACTCATATACCACCCTGGACTGTATACCTAAGGCCCACACTTCTCCTTTCAGCGCACGCTGTGCTGCCTAACCCTGGAATTCAGCTGCTGCTCAGCAGCCCACCGATTCACAGTTACTCCCAGAATGAAGTGAGAGGGAAACACAAGCCAAAGAGCAGGAATTTTCAGGTAAAACCTGATTTGGATCTGACCCACTGGCAGGAGTGTAGTTCCCTGTACGTTATCTCTGCTGCTTTTGGTCACCCTGCCAAGGTATCAAAAAGAGTTTGTAATTGCTTGTAGACACTGAAAACAGAGCTCTCCTGATTTTTCTTCAGTTAATCTCACCGATACCTATTACAGTTGGAGAACACAAGTTTTCTACCCTCCCTTCCTGTTTTGACGTAATAAAATTGAGTTTGACCTGTATGCATTTGCAGTTTGTTTAAATCCTTGCCAGGAGCAGGACTGAGACATACTTTTTTCTCTCGTGAAAGAGACTCTAGGTCTGAGTTTACAGCACTACAGTTGCACGCTACAGTTTCATGTTGAGAAGAAATGGCAAAGCATCAACTACCTCAAGGCAAAAGCTGGATCAAACTGATCATGTGCCAAATCAGCCACGATAGTTAGGTGGCACTTCAAAGGTCAGCATGGCTCAGAAGCTGTCCGGAGATCTTCTTTTAGTGTCCTACTGATGATGCTTCACTGTCATATAGAAAGAAACCCAAGTTTGGTACGGTGGATTGCTCTTAAGGACTGAAATGGTGCTAAGAAGTGAAAATGAAATGAATCAGGCTCTGAAACTTCCACCCAGTTCCCCTTCTCCCTGCCTGCTGGTAAGAGCCAGGCCTTTCTTGGGAAGGCTTAAAAGAAAACCTCAAAGATGAGTAATGAGAACTTGAGAGTGCTGCCTTGGGGTCGAGACGGTGCAGCTTGGGAGGGTGATGGCTGCCCAGGTGCCATGTATTGTCTAGGTAAACCAAAAGCTTCTGTCAACACAATGCCAGATCCAATAAAGACCATCAGAGGCACAAAATGGAGAAATGGAGCTTATGTAGAAAATTAAGAAAGTGTCTCTGAAATGCTGGCCTGCTGTCCAAAATTGCATCTGCTCTCACTGCTGGTTTTTACTCTAGAGTTCACGATGTTCAGGCCCAGAAGCACCCCAGTAGTGAGCCGGCAGAGCTGTATTTAAGTCCTGATGGAATCACAAAGATGGAGTGTCCTGCATGTCCACAAGCACCAGATCCATCAGAAGCTTTAAAAGCAGGTCTATGGCATGGTGATATGACAAAGCTCCACCATCAGCGTGGTGCCTCCACTGCTTTTTCAAACACTGTGGTAGTTGTAGTGGCCTCCCTTCCCCTCACATACATGGGCCTGTGGGGCAAACTGATGGTCAAGCTCTTGTGCAGGATGTTTTAGGGCTGAGTTCAGCTCTTTTCTCCTGCAGAAGGGAGTTTCAAGCCCACTTAGCAGGAAGTGCCATAACGATGTTCTTCTTCCTCAAGAAAGTTCCCATCTCATTTTTGGTGCCCTCAGCAGGTGAAGCCTCCCATGCAGAGGAGGCTACTGAAACACTTTCTCATTTCCAGGCCCACACAGGGTCCTTGGGGTTTTGCTAAAGTGTGAAGAAGGAAAAAGAACAGGAGCTGTTTTTCTTCCCCAAAGAATCAAGACAGAAGTACAAAGTGAAGTGATCAAACACAGTCACAACTTCTGCATCCATCTTTCCCCCAGTTTGAAAGATGATGCCTGTACCAGGTGCCTGAAACTGCAGAGGGCACAGAAAGATGCCCTGGAACTCTCCAGCAAGCCCCTGATCAGCAAGTGTAGTGATCACTAACCATGCTTTGAAGTGGTTTCTGGCACGTACATGCACATCTCCCCGGGTACAAAGCACACCTTAGCCTCATAAGGCTTGTGGCATGGCCCCTCACTGCCCACTGAGGCAGCTGCACAGGCTCAGGTTTGGGTGGGAAGGGGTCTCCGGAGGTCTTGTGCCCCCCAAGTGACAAGTGGCATCCGTCAGGGGTCCACACTGGGAACAGTACTCTTGAATACCTCCACCAGCAACAGTGGGATTGAGTGTGCTGCCAGCAAGTTTGCAGATGACATGAAGCTGAGTGGTGCAGTTGACACACCTAAGAGACGGGAAGCTATCCAGAACGTGGGACAGGCTGGAGCAGTAGGTCTATGTGAACGTTATGAGGTTCAACGGGGCTAAGTGTAGGGTCCTGTACGTGGGTCCGGGCAATCCCCAGTATCTACAGGCTGGAGAATGGAGGGACTGAAGAGTACTCCTGAGAAGGACTTGTGGGTACTGGTGGATGAAAGATTGGACATGAGCCGGCAGTGTGCGCTTGTAGCACAGGCAGCCAACAGAATCCATGGCTGCATGCAAAGGAGCATGGCCAGCAGGTGAAGGGAAGCGGTTATACCCTTTGGCTTTGCTCGGGCAAGACCTCGCCTGGAGTGCTGTATCCAGCTCTGGGGCCCTCAGTAGAGGAAAGACATAGACCTTTTGGAGAAGGTCCGGAGAAGGGACACAAAAATGAACAGGTGGATGGAGCACTTCTCCTATGAGGAAAAGCCAAGTTGCGGTTGTTCAGCCTGGAAGAGGCTGGGTTTTTCAGTTCTTAAAAGAGGCCTGTTGCAATAGGATATGGGGTGATGGTTTTAAACTAAAAGAGGGGATATTAAGGCTGGATTGGAAGAAAAAAATCTTCCTAATAAGGGTAGTAAAACACTAGCACAGGCTGCCCAGGGAGGTGATGGATGCGCCATCCCTGGAGACATTCAACCTGCTCTAGTGGAAGACGTCCCTGCTCTTCGCAGAGGGGTTTGGAACTGGGGGAGCTTTAATGTCCTTCCTAGCCCAAACCATTCCATGATCCCATGACTTCAGGCGGGGCGGGCTCCCGAAGGATTAACCGCGGAACCCTCTCTGTGTGGCGTGGGGCCGGCCCGGCGCAGCCCGGCATGGCGGCGGCCTCGCCCCCGGGCGGGCGGGACGAGCCTTCTCCATCGCGGAAGGAGCCCCGCGCCCCGTCCCGCCTTCCGTCTCTCCGCTCCCTACCGAGGCAGGGGCGCGGCTGGGGCACCCGAGGTAACCCTCGAGGTGCACCCGGTGCCGAGCCCGCAGTCCCGGCTCTCCACCCCCTCCGTCGCTCTGGTCCCGTCCCCTCCCGTCCCCTCCCCGCCGCCTCGGAGGGGCGGACCGGGGCGGGGCGGGGCGGCGGGGGCTCTTTATGCGGCGGGAAGCCGGCGGCTCTTGGAGCTGCGGGTGGCTGCGGCCACGGATAGGAGCGAGCTGGGAAGGGGGAGAGGCGAAGAGAGGAGCCGAGGAGGAAGAAGAGGAAAACGAGCAGCGGCCGGGGTGCTGCTATTGTTCCGCACCTGCCGCCGGCCGGGACACGTGGCGCTGCCGCTGAGCCCCGCTCCTCGCCCGCCGTTGCTTGACTCGCACGCCGTCGCCCGGCACTATGGGCAGAGGGGTGAGCGCTGGGGCTGGGGCGAAGCGCCCGGCCGGGAGTGGGAGATTCAAGCAGCCGGACCATGGCTAGTCCCCATTCCCCTCCGGCTGCGGCGGGCGCGGCTCCGCTTTGTCTGTGCCGGCGAAAGGGGGGGTGAGAGGGAGGCCACGTCGTGGTCCGGGGCGGGCTGGTAAACGGTAACAGCCATTAGAGGGCGTCGCTGGTGCTGCTGCCCCGGAGCAACGCGCCCCAGTGGCCGCCAACCCGCCCGCCGCCTCCGGGAGAGGAAGTAACGGGCGGAGCGGGAGGCGCGCCCGGCGGGCTCTGCCGCAGACATGGCCGCGGAGGGGGCCCGGTGCCGGTGAGCCCGGCTGGGGGGGGGATGTGTATTGTGGCGGGGGTACCGGTTCAAACCCGCCGCCTTACCCATCGCCGAGCTGTCCCTCTGAGGGGCCTCTGGCCTCCCGGCCATGTGGGGCCCGCAGCCCCCGGGGCTGGTGTTATCTGATGCCCTTTTGGAGCTGTGCTGCCGAGCATGGCTGCTCCCATGTCTCCCTAGGAGTACTTTAGACTTGTAGAGACGGGAGGGCCCGGAGGGGAAGGAGAGTTGTCGAGATTGTTAGGGTTAATTTTCCTCTTGGTAGCAGTGAGGGGGTGATGGTGGTAGGAGGATGGTGATCGCCCTTGACTTTGTTGTGTCTGTGCTGTTAATGGGGTGATAAAAGCCTTGCAGAAGGCCGTGGCGCCGTTTCTGCGCTGTACCAGTGTTGTACCTCCTAGCCTGCAAGTTCTTAATTCAGATCATACTCTTTAACTAACGAAAAGTGAATGTGAAGGCTGTTGAGCACCGGAGTGAAAACTTTTTGAAGTTGGATGTTGTGATCGAGCAGTTGGATGTGTGTGGAGCAGAGACACCTCTTGGGTTGCTCCAGTTTTGTTTTGTTTTCAGAAAGTAAAGACCAGTTTACTGTTGGGATGTTTGCTTTTTCCCCTCCATTCGAACACTTCCGTGCGTATCCTGTATAGTTGGAGGTGTGTAGACTTTTATTTACTTTTGGGTTAGACTCATTCCTGGAAAATTCCCAAGTTTCTCCACTTCTCCAGGAGCCACGCAGAGCCTTGAGATGCAGAGATGGCAGCCTCGTCCCTGCCTGCAGCTGTTCTGTGCTTCCCAAGCACTGTTCAAACATCGGCTTGACTTTGTATTGTCCTCATCGGTGTGGTACAGCAGGCGGCAATGTTGACATAACTGCCAGAGTAGTAGGGGAGCTGCAAGAACATGGCTGAAGGGAGTTACTTGGAAAAGGGAATTGTGAGGAGGGAGTGGGGTGGGCTTTCGGGATGTGTTTGTCTGTGGTTTTTTTTTCCTCAGTGAAGTTCTTTCGATGCTTGGCAGCCCAGTGTGATGTAGTTCAGTCTGGTTGGCAATGGACAGTGCACAGTAAGAAGTCAGCTCAAAGATGAGACACCGAGGGAGGATTTAGTGGTGTAGCGGTCTTCTGGATGCTTTGAATTGTTAAAGAAGCCTTGGAGTTGTGTGTGGATGTGTAGGTGCAGTGCAGAAGGTTTGGGGGGGTTTGCGCTGCATTGGCTGGGCTAATAGGAGATACAGATGCCTTCTGATCCAGAAGACTGTTAGCTGTGTCTCTTCCATTTCGGCTTTCATAGGTTGCATGGGTAATAAAGCAGCATTTGACCTAAACCTGAAGTGCCAACACGGGGGATAATTCAACAGTATACAGCTGCCTCAGGCATTCTTACACAAGATTTAGCAGTGAGAGTGCACTTGGGTAATTGGGGACACCCTGGAAAATGGAGATGTGAGAGAGAAAGGCTTGTGGAAAAGGCAGTATGTAGCTGCAACACTGAATGGCATGTGTCTGACCTGAGGTAGGATGCCTGGAAAAGAAACCTCCTTTCCGTGGGAGCCTGGGCTGGAAGAGAAAGTAGGAGTGTTGAGTGTGAGAGGACAAGTTCCTTGTCTCTGCGCCTGTAAGCAGAAGCCGAGCAGGGTGTCTGTTTTACTTTAAATGGTAATGGGACAAGGGGAGGGCCCTGAGCTGCCCAGCTATGTTCAGCCCAAAAAGCAGATTATCCAAGGGGGTGTGTGTAGTGGAGGAAAGCAGACGGGATTTCATTTCTGCTCAGGGCTGCCTGGAAGCTGTCTGCAGGCAGCAGTGTGTTTTGCTCCATCTCCCTGGCTGCACAGGCATAGCACACAGTCGTTAGCGGGTGCTTTGAGTTGCCTCTGGATTTCAGTGCTGAGGCTTGAACCCCAGTGAAGGTTTTTTCCTGTCGGAGACTAGGGAAAAATTATTGCATAATGGACCAACTGGGGAGAAATGTTACGAATCATAGAGCAGTTAGGGTTGGAAAGGACCTTAAGATCATGCAGTTCCAACCCCCCTGCCATGGGCAGGGACACCTCCCACTAAAC
>JANRGW010040652.1:0-10447 GCA_024733675.1 Psilopsiagon aymara
CCAAAGATGTATTAAGGCAGGATCTGTGCTTTACAGTGGATACTGTTAGTCTCGGAATTTTCCTTGTAGTCGCAGGTTGTTCAGTACTACATGACTGACTGTCTGCATGGCAGTCTGAGTCAAGTTTCTTGTCTATCTTCAGTGGCAGAAAATTTGAGAGTAGTTCCCCTTTACCAGGCCAAGTTTGAGTAAATGAGGAGTAAACTGTTGATCCTTGGCCATCGAATAGAATTTCTAAGAGCTTGAAAGACTTGTCTACTACAGCAGTGATTTATGTACCAGGAATCAGAGTTGAGGCTATGCAACAGTGCATCTTGGACTTTGTATCATGGTAAAAAGACACAAAGAGGACTTTTGGAAAATGTGGCAGTGTGTTTTTGTAAATGTGTGTCAAGCTTGTGTCTCAGTTGCCTTCAAGGCGCAAGTCAGCTCAAGTAATTAAACATAAAGGTATGCTTTCAAAGATATTTTTTTATACTATCTCAGCGGTTGATAAACCTGGTGCATCAAATGATGGAGCACATCTTTACCTCGGTCCTACACAATGCTTGTGGGTTGGCCGAGCGTACAGCCTCTACTTTCATATCCGAGGCCGTCCAGTGCATCTCATTTGGAAACTGTCTTCGTATTTTCCTGGTTTGATGAAGTCATTCCTTAATATCTTACATACACTGGCGTTCCTTAACTTAGATTAAGTTAAGATTAAACTTAATTTAGATTAAAACTTAAATTTGTTTTCTGTGGTGTGGAAATGTTCAAGTATAGCGGTTTGCTTCTGGAGTTGTCTTAGGCAGGACTGTGTGCTGTTATTTTTCCCTTTCTATCTGCACCAACTTTGTGGAGGACTGATTCTTCCTATATGAATCGAAGTTGAAATTTCTAGCTGTTAAAATGAATCTCTGACAGATTTATAGAGTTGTATTACTTTATATGATGAAACTGGTTTTAGTGATTATTCATTCTACAATAAAAAATGAAACTCTCTGCTTAGGCTTTATACTAATTTTTCAAAGAGGTGGTTTCTGCACATGTCTGTTACTTCCAAAGTTGGAATGGAATGTACATGCTTCAGAATGAAGTTTAGTTTGGGAAATGCTAAATTATGAAAATGTAAAAAGCTTTTACAGCCAATCATGCCCATTACACTTAATTCTTGTGCATGTCAAATGTAGTTTCTGTTATCAGAATTAAGCTCAATATAATACACATGCTGTATTAGAAATACATTTTTTCCTATTTATGTGTAATGTGTGTGGGTTTTTATCTCAAAATGACCATTTCTCTATTCTGTTTTTCCCCAGGGTTTGGAATACTGTGATGAAAGGTACAGTTTAGAGCTCACGGGTGGAGTCTTTCCCTTGAGGGGGCAAACCAGCAATACTAAGTTACTCAGCTGTCAGACTGTGGAAAAGTTTCGCAACCACATTGACAGAGAAGATAATGTTAATGAAGGTTTGTTCTGATGTCTGTGTTTGCTTACTGTGAAAGAAAGGGTTTGGGAATGTTAAGTCGTGAATGCTTTTCTGTATCCCTAGTATGCAAGTCTTGAGTATCTCTATGGACTAGCTTCTTAGGCTCATTGAGAAGGAAAACTTGTCACAGGAGACTTTGCTCAGGTTAAAAATACGGGTCTTTTTTTTAATGCTTGCTCATATGCTATAGCAATGTGTGATGGGGTCATTCATGAAATGCTGGTTAGTTCTTTTATTCTTCCAGCTGTTGTCTTTGAACAATAAGGTGATTCAACAAACAACACCCCTGCGAACCGTCTCCTTACCCCCCCCGCCCCAAAAAAAAAAGAAACCCAAATCAACCTAAAACCCAACAAATGAGAACAGCAGTAAAAAGTGATGTGAGGCATGGAGAAATAACTAATTTTTCTGGTCATTCTATTTAGCTTTTATTTAGAGCCTGCCTAATTTAAGTAGTAGGTTCTGTTGTGTGTTGGTTGAAGCCAGCAGTGAAGCTGTCCTCTGAGTCATGAAAAGAACTGGTAACTTCAAAGGCAGTTTCAGCAGCCGACAAAACTGAAACAGCAAAGAAGTGCACAGTGGAACACAGTAAAATGTGTGAGGATCGCTGAACAGTAATGATGATGGATTTGACAGAGAGCAGACAAATATTTTCCCAAACAGTCCGGATCTTTTCGTTGTTAGAGTAAATGATGTATACATGCTTTGCTTTCATCTGGAGAATGCATTTTCCCTTGAGAAGACAGACCGTGCCACTTGTTGAGATAACTGGAATGTTAACACTATCTGTGTTTGAAATTAAAATCATTATTTCAATTTCCTCTTTCTTGGGTTTTGTTATTTATTTCTTATGTGTGCTAATTGTGTTGTTTGATTCTGAATGTGCTCAATTTCTTGTCATTTACAGTAGTGTCTCCTGACACCAGCGTATCGATCTTCAGCTGGCAAGTGAATACCTATGGTCAGGCAAAACCATCTACCTATTTGGGTGTATTTGACATTAATCGCTGGTACCATGCTCAAATGCCAGATTCACTAAGGTAGATTTTTATGTAGTGCTTTTCATATCCCAACAAATAATTCATTGGAATGTCAGCATTTCGCTTACACAGTTGTCTTCTTTAAGGCCAGAAGAATTCCTTCACGATTGCCCCTACTTTGCCTTATGGTCACTGGATTCTGTAATAAGCGTGACTTCTCCAAACCTCATTTTGGATATTGTGGTACATGAGCGGAGTCTAAGTCGGGGAGTTCCTCCTTCTTATCCACCACCTGAGCAGTATTTTAATCCAAGCACCTATAATTTTGGTAGGTATATCCCTGCTTTTGCTAGTGATAAGGTAAAATAGAGGTCAGATGCCACTTACTGGTTCTTTTGTTTGTTGGTGGTGGCTCAAAAAGCAAAGCAAACCAGAGAACACCAAAGCCCCACCAACCCAATGACTAGCAGTACTCAATACCCTGATAGTTATGTTGACCTAACAAGGTATTGAATATTGTGAAACATCTCTGGCAGTTTGCTGAGTTGTGGGGTTTGTGCATTTGTAACATAGTCTGGGAAGTGGTGATGGTCAGCAAATGAAATGACTTTGAACTGAAGCTCGAAGCACAGCACCTTGATAGCACCAGAGATAAAATTACTACAGGCAGTAATTACAGAGTAAAAGAAGCTTGTAAGTGATCCGATGAAGAAAATGTGTGCTCAGTTCTATCTTTGCAGGTATTGCTATTTAAAACATGTAAACAGCTCATAACAGCGGTCTGTCAACCGTTCCTTGTTTCTGCAGATGGTACGTGCTTGCTGAAGTCTGGAGTTGTTCATATGACTTGCACCGGCTTCCAGAAGGAGGTGATCTTTTCCTGTATCTTTGTTGAGATGCCCCTTTCCTAGGTTTTCTAGTGCACTGCTTTCAGTGCCAGAGAATATGCTTATCCTGCCCATCCACATGCATGATTACAAGTGTATCCCCCCATGGCAATGTTTTCGGTCCCCTCCTGGGACTGTAAATCTGCAGTTGCCTCCTGTTGAAGCACGAGCAGGGACTGAATGTCTGGAAAGGAGCTCAGCATTGCTTGAGAAACAAGACCGAGAACGTTGCGGAAGTCAGGGCACATGGTTACCTCTTATTACCCAGCTGCCAAAGTGCCTGCATAGTCGTGAGATTGGGATTTGATGCCTGAGTGGCTTAAAAAATGGTGATGGAATGGAGAAAATGAAAAATGATATAACTTCTTAAGAAGAAATCAGTATTGTGTCTAACTGGCTTGGCCAAATTATGGCTTCTGAGACACTGTACAGATTGTGACCAGTAATGGAATTAAAGTTCTGAATTAAGTTTCTGAAACTGAATTAAGTTTGAGCTCACTAAATATTTCTAGCATATATCAGCTTCTGCACAAATAAGCGAAGGAGGTTTTTTCTAGAGTGTGATTTCAAGTCATGTGCTAGTTTTAGCTGGGAATGAACATCGTGTCAGTGTTTGGAGAAAAGGGAAGCCCTGTGTCCTGACAGAGAAGCTGGGAAATAATTCAGCATTGCAAGGGCTGATGTTTTGTATTACAGGATTTCTTTGTATAAACTGGAACTCATGGTTTGCTGCTGTCTGTAATACTACAGAGGAGTGCATGCTTATTCAGACTGGTAACCTCAAGCATGCTACTGGCGCAAGCTTTCTGACAGCTGCAGGGAACATTTGCATTACTTCTCCTAGCGATCATCCAGATCCTCAGTGATTGAGTAATAATGCTGTCTTAACCTGGCTTTTCAGACCCTGAATTTTTTGAAGAAATCTGGCCCTTCAGTAAGTGAAGCCATTCATGATAGCTACAATAGGTGTCTTGCCGCTGGCCTGCTGTCTCCTAGACTAGCTGAAGTCCAGCCCTCCAGTTTGAGTCAGGTGAGTGGATATGAGGAAATCAAAGGGGAAATACATCCATTTTGTCTGGTAGGGTTGTAGGGGCTGCAAGACCTTATAATCTGATTTTTGTGTTATGTACAAGTTGCATTGAAATGCAGGTGTTGTCTTAGTTAGCCAGCTTGTATTCTTGGTTGCGAACTGGTATTAACTTAGTACTGGTATTCTCATATTGAGATGACTGAGTTTGACTGAGAACAGTACCCGTACACCTGTCTTTAGAGATCTGTCTGTTATTTCTGTGCGACAGAGATGCAGAAGGAAGTATGAAGCAAAAGTTGGTCATGTGCAGCATGGAGCATCTTTCTCTTAGAATAACTTTTGAATGTGTTTATAAAACCCCAAACTAAGAAAAAGTAAAATTTTATGAAGGATCATTTCACTGTGAAGGAGTATCAAGGCAGCAGCTGAAATGAGCTACTACTTAATCTTGCAAATCTGTGCATAGCTGTACATAGACATCCTTGGGATGGATTCCTTCTCAACAATCACCACTTCATGATTATACTGTGTTTCAATAGCCCAAAATTTAAACATATTATAATTTATATGTTTCATGTGTAATTTTAGAAGATTACAACTTAATGTTTGGGTGCCAGAACCACTTTGTGTCTTCATAGTGTGGAAGGCTGCTTGACCTTTGCTTGACTGTTTCCACACAAACATTTCCTGGTTGTATTTGTTCAGTCCCCTTCATGCTTTCCTGATGTCAAACTTACTGCACAATACGTGTAAAAGGTGTTAGCAGAGGATGTTACTGTGAAGAGTTAATTGCATCTCAGTGTGTTATGACTGCAGTGCAGAGGCACGCAGAAAGTTTAGAATTAGCATAAATTGGAATGTCAGGAAAACCGCAATGTGTTCTTCAGGTCAAGAAGCAGTTCTGCTTGTGTCTGGAATTAAGTAAAAGAATGTGGCTTTATTAACACATAGATCATAGAATAGTTAGGGTTGGAAAGGACCTTAAGATCATCAAGTTCCAACCCCCCTGCCATGGGCAGAGACACCTCACTAAACCATGCCACCCAAGGCTCTGTCCAACCTGGCCTTGAACACCTCCAGGGATGGAGTATTCACAGCTTCCCGGGCAGCTCATTCCAGTGCCTCACCACCCTTACAGTAAAGAATTTCTTCCTCATATCCAATCTAAACTTCCCCTTTTTAAGTTTGAACCTGTTACCTTTTGTTCTCTCACTGCAGTCCCTAATGAAGAGTCCCTCCCCCGCATCCCTATAGGCCCCTTTCAGATACTGGGAGGCTGCTGTGAGGTCTCCATGCAGCCTTCTCTTCTCCAGGCTGAACAGCCCCAACTTTCTCAGGCTTGTCTTCATAAGGGTGGTGCTCCGGTCCCCTGATCATCCTCGTGGCTAAATGACTTTCTGATGTCTGAAGGAGTATAGGGGTGGGAAATGCTCTTCATGGTGCAGGTACTGAAAGTGCATAAGATTCTCATGTTGTCTGTTATGTTTAGGAGGAGCAGTTACAGGCAATATTGTCAGCTGCTGTCCACACAGGTTCTTTAGAGCTTCTGACTGGTTGCATTAAACACTGGACATCTGAAGGTAATGCTCCCTACATTGCCTTTATGTTATGTAGTTCTTTGGCTTGAGATTGTGGATTCATTTCTGCTTGGATTTCTGTTTTTACAGAGCAGCCAAATTCTGCTGCGAATTTACGGTTTGTTCTTGAGTGGACGTGGAACAAAGTGGTCTATGCAAAACATGAATTTGACCAAATTGGTGAGTACCGGTGTAGTCCTTGTGCGCACAGAAAGTCGTGGTTTCTCCTTGAGCTTCTTCAGTCAATGTAATGGTTTGACATTTCTTCTTGAAAAGGTGTTCCGCTGTTTGATGGCTCTTGCAACTTCATTGACCCACAGACATTACAGTCTCTTCAGCACTGCCAGTTGCTTCTGAGCAACCTCAGCACAATCTTAAACTGTTTTCTAAGAGAAGCACAGGAGCTTACAGAAAAAGGTTTGTAATAGTCGGTATGTTTCACTATGAGTTGGAATTAGGCTTGGGTTGTAATTGTGGAAACATGAGCTTTTACTGCTTTTGATGTTTGGCAGACTGTCCAAGTCAGCTGGCAGGCGAGTCTTAAATCTGAGAAGTGTGCACTACCTCTTAATATACATTAATGCAAGGGAAATAATTTGTTGTTGGTCTCAGACAAGGGATGTGGGGTGCTGCATTCAGCAAGAAGCTTTGTAAGCAGCAGGCTTGAATTTACAGCAGTTGAACGTGGTAATGCTGAAAATCTTTTCTGTAATTCTTAGCTACCAATTGATAATTGCATGCAGATTACTAAAAACCATGATGGAAGCATAAATGACCAACTTGTAATGTAGGTCACTTGAGCTTCTGTTGCTTTTTATGTTACAAATTTTGTTGGCAGATTGAAGAAATAAACATCCCTTTGCTGTTGTAAACATCTCTGCTTCATAATAAACAGATGCCTTGTTCATGAATGTATTTAACAGCTCAGGCGGTATTATCATTTTTTTTTTTTTTTTGTCTTTAGTGAATCTGCTTCTTTATTGGAATTGCTTTTTGCTTTGGTGGTTGTTGTGGGTTTTTCTTCAGAAAGAAATGTGATACAGAGTGAAAAATGCCAAGACATTTTTATACTTTTTATTTGTCTGATGAAGGGAGTTTTGTCAGAATGAAAGGAATTTCATAGCAAAAAATCATGTTATGCCTTTTTTCAGGTTGTGCAGACTTGAAAAATAAGCAGGTGGTAACCAGCCTCATTTCTTTGTATGCACAAGTGGTCATCTGGTTCTGTCGATCCAGTCTCCTCCCGGAGGGTTTAGGTAAGTATCAAATGATCATGTAACAAGGAGTGTGTGCACTAAGTAATTCTGTCACATTCTTAGCCATGCTCATGTAAATGTTTCACTAATCCCAAGTTGTGTTGGTTCAGGGTCAGTGTGTGCTGAGGTTTTGTGGGTAAAACGGAGGTCTTACTGTGTTTTCAAATGCATAGCGTAGAATAATGCAAGCAGGTTTTTTCCTCGATGTTTTTACGTAGGGAGCAGTAAGCGACTGACTTCAAAGAGCTGCTTGTGTCCACAGCTTAAAATGCCTGGGCTTTTAATCCAATTGCTATTAAATAATAATTTCTGGAATGGATTTTTTTACCATTGACGCATCCCTTGAAAAAATGTCTTTTTTTTCTTTTTTTTTTTTTTGATGTACTGACCTAGAGCTTACAGTGCATGTTCTGAGTTCTGGAGTCTTGTGCCTTACATCTCTTAGCAAAGGTAGATGGTAGAAAAAGGATTGACTTCTTTCAGAGTTGGAGGCTTGCCTGTGCTTCTTCATTTTTAGCTTGTATCATTCTGTCTTTTGAGTCAGAAAGTTTAGTTGAAAAATGTCATATTATTTCTTTAACTTGCTTTTACTTTACTGCCTGTAGATGATGATATGCATTTGTCTAGACCTTTCTACAACTATCCTCTGATTCAGAGATACTATACTGGCCATCGACAGAAACTTGAACGTTTATCAGGGTAAGGCTTACGGGGAATCTCTAGTACGCTTCCACTGCAATTTCAGAAGTGGAAGTGAATGGCTTTTTGCAGCAACAGCTTTATTTGCTAAGCTCTGTGCATTGGCCAGCAATGCTCTGGACTTGAGTGATGTTTGTGTTCTGTTGGTCACAGACGTTATTTTGTTGTGTTAAATGTTTATGTATAGGTCTGCTTAATACTATTGGTTAGTGTTGTCCATTCTTGTAGTGTACTTTGTGCATTGGCTAATCTGTACAACTTGTTACTACTGAAAAGGGCCACGTGTTTAGGTTAAGATCAGTCCACCTTCATTTCACAGAGCAGTTGGACACAAAAGAAAGCATGGTTCTGGTTTTGGTTTTAAATAAGTAAGTAAATCTTCTGTCTTGTTGACTAGTAATAGAAGGTAATAATGGTTCTGGCCTAAGCCTTGTACTCACCAGGATATTTGTGTAACTTAGTAAGGTAGTGTCAGTTACGTGTAGCTGGCAGGCCTGGCACTCTAGTGGCTGTTGGATGAAATTTACTTCCTCATGTGGACTGGCTTACTATCCCATAGGTGATATCCTTTGGATTAGGAGATGTCCTTTAGATTAGGTGTTAGGAGGTTCTTCTTTGGAAATTGTACTGAAAACTGACTGAAGACCCAAAGAAGCTTAGTCCATGGTGTGGTGATCAAGATGCTGCACAATGAGTCAAGGTGGAAGCTGCCAGGTGTTAGGTATTAGAAGTTCATCTCACTTGGCTTACTTGTCAGGTAACTTACAGTCTTGTGTGTTCCTTACAAGCATACAACCTGTGGTATGTTCTTACTGCCTTTTATCATCAGGAAATAACAGGTCGCAGTCAGCAGAACACTGTGACGGGCTTTGGAAGAACGTTCAGCTATCCGTAATTGCAGTGGTGTGTGTAGAGAAACAAAAGATGCTGTTAAGATGCTGCTAAAATTTTGCGTTTGCTCAGCTTTGTGACAGTCACTTTTATTTCTGTAACTAAAATGAGATGCTGAGAACCAAATCTGAAACTTCCTTTGTTGTCCCCCACATGTGCACTGAAATTTGAGGCATTGGATTTGTCATAAGGAATAGTCCTGTACTTTGGTACTGTTTTGTTTCCTCTGTTAGACAGGAGGAGTGTGTTTATTTCTGGCACTTAAAAAACTTAGTTTCTCTTAGGTAATGCAAGTAATACAAAAAATGTTTTTTTCATTTGATTTGGAAATGTTTTTCATGTGCCTTTCAAGCCATATTCAGGCCTCTGTATGTTTGTTACTCTCTTGACTTATGGGAGCTTTTGCTTTGTGTTGAGTGGAAGGAATTCTTACACTGAGTGGCGGAGCCTAGGTCCAAATCCTTGCTACCTTTTGTTGCAGAGCAAAATGGGATGCTGACTGCTTGATGATTGATGGAATGGTTTCCCAGTTAGGAGAGCAAGTCGAGAAGCTGTGGCGGAGAGATGAAGGAGGAACTGGGAAATACCCACCCGCTAGTTTACATGTAGGTGTTATGTTCACTGAAAACAGCAGCAGCAACAACAAAGCTCCACCCAAAAGCCAGTGATTTCTGAAAGACAGGAGCTTTTTACCGTATCTGTTTCCCTTTCAGGCCCTGCTGGATCTCTATTTGCTAGAAAGCATTGAAGAGAACTACAAGCACGCAATTGTATCCTTTCTAGTAATTCTCATTGCACCTTCAGACCGTGCACATTTGAATCTTTTCTGCAATGAGAGAGCAGGTTTACTAAGAAGTGTCAAAGACAAAACTGTCCCTTAGTTTTTCTCCAAATGGACCCCAGTTTTTGATTTGCTGAAGCACCTTTATCTCTGGCAAATGGCTCCTTTCTGGAATGACGCACAAAGCTGCGCTGCTCCAGAGCAAAAGCTTTCCTGACAGCAGTGTAGCAGTACCTGAATTTTGCCAAAGCCATCCCTTTTCCAGCCTGAGCAGACAATGGAAGTTTTAAATATCTGAAGTGATTCTTTTGGAATACCTTTCAGAAATCCAAGAGTGTTCCTTTTGGTGTGTTCATTTAGGGCGCGATTTTGTGTTTACGACCACAGTATCTTCAGGTGAAAATGGTTTTAATTGGCAAGACTGAAACGTTTGTATTTTCTGCTTCCCACCACTTCTGAGTTCTTCATTTATTTTAGGTCTTTCTGTTTTCTAAATGCAGTGTGTTGGGTCTAGCAAATTTATTTGCCTTAATTAGATACTTGATGTCAGACAATTTACTTGCTGCTAGATATCATGCATTCCTTTCCAAATAAAACAGAGACTTCAATTGACTCCTTCCCAACGGCCTTTGGTATCCCTTGGGGTCTTGTGAAGCTTATTCAAGGTTACTGGCTTCTAGATCACAACGATTATGAAGTAAGTATGGTGGAGCTTAGATACTAAAACATTAGAAGTGATTTTGTAATGCTGCTGTGACATGGTTTAGTTACTCTGTAGAGGAGAACTATGATTCTATCAGCAAGCTTTGAGACAAAAGTGTGCAAAAGTGACTTTTCAACCTAGTTTGTGTCCTTTCTGATGCTTGACGTTGTT
>JANRGW010040652.1:14469-28405 GCA_024733675.1 Psilopsiagon aymara
GTTCTAACAGACCAGTTGCTACCAACAAGGACAAAAGCCAGTAAACTGTGTTCAGAATGAACCCCCCAAAGTATTGACGCAAACACTGTTGGCTTCAAATTATGGAATCTTTTCCGCATGCGTGTGGTTATTGTACAGCCGTTTTTGGAAGCAGTATGTTGGGAACAGGTTTGAATGGGGAAAGCTTAGTTCTGAGTTAGTTGCAGCATGCAGGATGTCCCATAGGTTTGTGAAATCCACTTGCTTTCATTGCACGGATCCACGTGAAAATTGGACTTTTCAGTCTACTTGGATCCTTAAAGGTGCAATTTCTGGCTTAACCATCTCATCATTTAAGTGTTCGATAGCTCTGTATAGTTTGATGTACGAGCAAGATGCATACTCTTTGGTTTTTGATTCCAGTTCAGAGAATGACAGCTAAGCGATGTATGTGAAGTGATGTTAGTCTACGTGAAATTCAGTGATGGCTTTTTGCAGTAATTTTATCCATTAGCTGTTTAACAGTGTTCCCATTCCCAGCCATCACGATGTTACAATAAAAGAAATAACATTTGACCTGTCATCTTGGTGCTGATCTTTTTGCCTTTGCCTGCTTGAACAAAGCAGTTGTGATCTCTCAGAGTTCTACTTTCTTCTTCTTTAATATTGTCCATATCATGAAGCTATTTTCAGTATCCTCCTTTTAACCTCCTGTAAAACCTTTACTGAGCTGAGCTAAGGAGACCTGAACGCTTCTAAATGAAGAGGTGGAGGTATTTTTACAGCAGTGTCATTTAATATAGTCTGGTGCACAGATTGATTAATAAGTATCAAAAATCAGCTGTTACTTTTGCAAAAAAAAAGTGGAAAGCCAAAGGAATCATAAAAAGCCTGTGGTTTTGTCTGTAAGGGTTTTGTACCATTGGAAAAAGAGCAGTGAGGAAGTAAAACATTTTGTTCTCTGCTGCTCCACACTCAGGTTGTAATTAAAATTAATTGATCTGACAAGTGCAGTCCTCTGTTTTGGAATTGAACTGAGTTTAAATGTTTCTATTTCTTTTCATAGAGAGCTAAAGATTTGGCCATGTCTGCTTCTGGTTTTCCTGGGTTTACTCCTCAATCTATCCTCAGATCCAGCCTTCGCACCACACCCCTAGCAACTCCCTCTGCATCCCCAGGACGATCAGTTACTCCTCCTCTGCGAGCTAAGGAACCTAGAATATCTTTCAGGGAAGAGGGCTCAAGTGCAAAATGGACCATTGGGGTAAGCTGGGCTGTAGGTACTGATTTTTGCAGTTAAAGGCTTTCTAGGCTGTGATTTGCTTTAGCTTTTCTTGAAGCTTGCCAAAACTCCTTAGATTGAGAACTGGAATTGCAGATCAGAGCGGCAGACTTGAATCTGGTGAAAAAAGGTTATGTTAGACTGTCTGGAGCACCACGTGCCTGCAGGAACATGATTCGTAGCAAATGTCAGTGACTTTGGTGGAGTTTATGCAAGAGCTATTAGGAGCTGTGACTGTTCCAGTTTCCTGCTGTACCTTTTCAAGTGGTGGTACAGCACAAAGGTGAGGAACTGATTTGAGCCAGCTGTTTGGGTTTGTCAAGCTTTGGGAATTAAGCATCTTGGAAAGCAGCAGAACTCATGAACTGCATTTACTTTCAGCCTCTCTTTTTGCCAGGCTGAGTTTACCTCAACTGTAGATAAGAATAGATTTTTGATGAAGCAAGCTGTACTGTTGCACATGTTCCCTAGCCTTAACGGTCTCAGATTTGCCTCTCACATTGCACCTTGGACAGCATTTATCGTGTTGTCCTTCTGGAAGCCCTCCACTTCTACTCCCTTTTCTATTCTGACAGTTGGATTTCCTGATTCAGGTCATGATGCAGTTAGTGAAAGAACTTATCAAAATCGGGGCTGAACAGGTGCATGTGCTAATATGAGCTTTCCATATGTATAATAGCAACTTGTCATCGTCTAATTCTTTTATACTTTTTCTTCTCTGTTACTGAGTTGTAATAAGAGGCCCTCTCTCATATATGAAGTTCTTACTAATAATGCAGTGTGACCAGGTTAGTTTATTTCTAATGTGCTATCAGCATAGTGACTACTAAAATGCTGTAGTAATGCATGCAAGCTGAAAAGGTGAGCAGAGAAAAAGAGAAATTATGACTTATGATTTTACTATATGAAGCTCCCTCTTCTTGAAAACGTAATAGTGAACCCAGTGAACGGGCTTGATATGACAGTAGAAGGAAGTACTTAAGAGACCTACTCCGTCTTAATTCTCCAGGGTTGTGGAAGGCAGTCAAAAGTGTGATTATTTTTTACACTGCTTTAAAAGCCCAATTAGTGTTATAATGAGAACTAATTTTTTAGTTCCTTGCTTAAGGGTGCCACTTCTAAAACTTGCAAGTATTGGTATATGCTTGGGTGGGTTTGTTTTTTTTTTCCTTGCTTTGGCAAAATATATGCATTGACAAAGAATATCCATGTTCTTTATTTTTTGTTTATTTTAAGGTAACTGTAGAAGATAAATTGCTGTCCGAAGCTTCATCTGAGCATCATTGCAGAGTGATGGAGGGTGCTTGGTCTGAAAGCAGAGTTAAAACAACTCTCTTCACTCTGAGCAATCCTGAGAAAGATGGTGCTGGAATGGAAGAGTCTTTAGAAAGTGTACATGGAGATGGTTTGGAGGATATGGATGTCAGCAAAGAAAATAGTAACGTTTCTGCCAGGTCTGACCAAACTACTTTGGAGTATCATGATGCAAAATCACCTGGCGATTTTGAAGATGATGTAATCTTTATAGCTGCTAAGCCAGCTAATTCTTCCATTGAAGAAGCTGCTGATTTTCAAGAGTCGGAGAAGGAGGAAGACAGTGAAATGGCTGAAGATAAACCTTTCCAGATGGACGAACCAGGCTCATCAGAGCTAAGGGAAGAAGCTGGTGTGTTTCGTACTATGATAACCTAAGTTTCTGAATTAATTCAGATGTCCTCAGAAGATTAAATTTCTGATGAATGCAGCAGTTAACAATGAGTGCTCATGGGTATCCTCGGCACTTCCTTGTCCTGGGCTTTAAAATTGCCACTGTTTAGAGTCCTTTTTAGTTATCCTGGATATTATGGCTGAACACTACTTTGGGTTGGCATCTCTTCCGTTTAATTGCAGCTGAGAGGCAGCAGTGATTTGTGGAGAGTTTTGAGAGGGAAGCAAGCTGAAAACTTAAGCTTTTGGTTATGTTTTAGGGGTACTTCTGTAGGCTGCAGGGTTTTTTCAGCAAGTTGAGTGTATGGCATGCTTTGACTAGATAGTTTTCTTTTTACTTTTATAAACTCCCTTGTTAGTGCTCAGTTAAATAGTTTTCTGGAAGTACGTCTGTTTTCTGTGTCTGCTGTTTAATACAGCTATGCTTGCTCCTTTTGGTAGCTGAAAAGTTTATGCAGCTTTTTCTAACCATATTTCACTTGCGTTTGAAAATTTTGCTCAATTCAACTCAGTCAAGGCTGTCTGGTTGCTGAGGATGTATTCATATGAACAGTTCTTCTGGCAGATTAGCAGGGTTGTGGCTCACTAGTTGTTGAGGAGTGATGAAGAGCTGGGAACGAAAGTATTGCAGGAAGAGGGAGATGTGGTAACACATCTACAGTCAGTGACAAACAGGGCTGAGTCTGTTCAACTCTTTACAGAAAAAGTTTGCTGTTCCTGAGATACATCTGCAAGTGTCAGAGTTGTGTGTCTGAGGTCTTGAAACAGTTCATCTGCAAAGGTAGTTGCTGGATCTGGAGGAAGCAGACAGTAGAAACAAAGAAGAAAAGGAGGATGTTTCTAAAATAGACCCTCTTGAAATAAGAACAGGTTAGAAGGGGGTTGGGTTTTGGTGACACCAGTCAATCATCAGAAAAAAAGAACAAGGGAAGACCTTGGATGCATTCTTGTAGAAGAGGAGAAATGGAGTCAAAAAAGGAAAGAAACATTGCTGGAATGGGGTAAATTATCCAGACAGAAATAAGAAAAATTCCTGCCCAGTTTTAAGGAGGAAAGATGTTTTCTGAAGTTTGAATGTGTTAGGTCAGTAACATACGAAGTTTAGTTTGTAAACAGAGTATCAAGTCATTTTGTTTTCTGAACTGAAATTATGCATCATGCTGCTTGTTTTACTGGGAAGAATTCAAGACTTCTGTACAGATGAAGTGTTGGTAGCATTTTTTTGTTAGATCACTCTCCTATGTGAAATGCATGAAGGCTCACTTTACAATCATTTGTACATTTAAAAACAATTTCATTAAGTGCAATGGGGAAGTAATCCAGCTGCCTGGTTTTGTAGGATTTGTGGAAGAATCAAATGCTGAATGTCATACCCTTCCTGATGGTGGTAAATTGGTGTTTAAAGCTGCTGAGGCTGTTGCTTTTGGGACTGCAAGTAAAGGGTAAGTTCGTAATATAGGTACCTCTTTGGGCTTGCACAACATGTAACTGCTGGCTTCCCTGGCTTTGAAAACTACAATTTTGAGCTGCTATTGGTTCTTTCCTGTGTTCTTACGGATAACGGGTTTTCTATTCCTGTCTGTGAACAGAACTAATTTGGCACGAATCTAAGTCAAAGTGACCAGCTGTCAATTTGAGTCTTTTTTTCTCAAATGTATGACCCCAAAGTATGGTGATGAAGACTTCATTCAGTAGGCTAGATAAACCTTTTTACAGTTTGGGGGTTACTAAGTAGGTACTGTGAACAGAAGCCCTCCTTTTGTCTGATAATTTTGTGGCTAAAAATTACATCTGAGATTACTGCAACTTTAGTAGGTTCATTTTGGGGGTTGAGTTTCTGGCAGTATTTTATACACTTAATTTCTATTTCCTGTGTGTGCGCAATTAGCAAGTGCTTAGTGATGAAGACAGAATGTTGACAATGAAAGAGCCCTTAATTTCATGAGGTAACTTACTGAACAGGAGTTTGTTACCAGCATTTGTTCTAAACCTCCAATACAGCAATTGCATTCTTTCTACAGAAGACAATATATTATGCTTTAATACAACTCCGTTATTACCTAGTGTTATATAGCTGGGAAGAATACTTGATTCATTGTAAACTATGAGTCATGAATCGAATGGAGATCTGTTGGTAAAAGAATTTCTGGGTTGGATTCCTTTTATTGTTCTGGTTTGCGACCTTAAGGTTTTACAGTGAGAAAGTAATATGGAAAACTCTTCAAGGTTTGTTTTGAAACTTTATGATTTTCTTTTTTTTTCATGAAGTGAAACAAACCACCAGGAGTCCCAGATGCCCTCCTCTTCATCAGAAGTCATGCCAGTTGCAACAAACCCACAGCTTTCTGAATCCCGAGAAGCAGACAATGAATGTATGTACAGTATGTTGGAGATTGATGCAAGTTAAGGTAGCTGAACTCACTGAAGTAGAATGTGTGGTTTGCTATACCATTATAGGTGTCTCAGACTGAAGCAATACTAGCATGTTACTGTTAACTTCCATTAAACTGCAGAGAGACCACCTTCCTCAAAGCAAGTGCTTCTAGAAAATGCATAATGAATGTTTGTGTTCTTGATAAAGATACTGAGAAAACTGGTAGGATTAAAAATACTAGAAGATGAGATGAGTTCTCTACTTTGCTGTTGTACACCACTGCTAATTTGCGTACTATGGGATCTGCTGCTTGAGTTACTGTTTTAAAAGATGATGCATCCTGGCTGTGAAAAAAACTAGCCTTCCAGCCACCTTTTTCTCTGTTGTTCCTTTTCTCTATGGACTTACCGGCTGATTTTACCCTTCCTCTTTTAAATTGTGAGGTTGCCTCCTTAACGAGATGGATAGTTTGGCTTCTAGTTTGTGGAGAAAGCCCAATATATATGGCAGAATGGAAAACTGTGTTGTTTGTTCCTGCTCCCTTTGTTACTTTCTGTTGCTTAAACCTATGTCATTTATATAGCAGTTAAGTTAAAATCACATAAATCTCTTCCAGCTGTGATAAGTATCCTCGACAGTGAGGATGTGGTCAGTGCGTATTCAGAGAGACACCTTGAGGAGAAGTATGTGGATTTGCCTAAAGAACCTAACCTAGAAGCAGCTAAAGTTGAAGCTGAAGTTCCTTCTCCACAGGAAGAAACAGCTGTTGCTAACAATCTTCCTAAAACTGAGAAAATTAATGTAAGTAAACTATTTTCACCTTTTCTTTAAAATAGAAAACTATTTGCAAATGGAGGGCAGTCCTTTCTTCCTGACAATGAGAAGGCTCACAAAAGCATCTCTCTTTCTTTAGCTGGCTAATACAAGTTAAAACCTCATTATATAAGTGCAGATACATTTTTCTATACCTGTAACACAGAATGGAATCTGACAAGATTTGGGACTTTGAGAGCTTTAGTAGCAATTGATTATTGACACAAACAATTCCCCATAATGAGGTAATTTCAGTGTTGAGGTATTTCCAACTACTTAATCTTTTATTATTTTATTTTTTACCACACCTTTTAACATCTAAACTTTTGTGAATTTTAAAAGGATGTTCATATGGACTGAAAGTCAGAACTGGGGATTCTTCAGCTGTCCCAGGTTTTCCCCTGTTATTCTACTGGGGCTGATGAGTGAGTTGAATTCATTGTGGCTGATCTCTAAGTGCCACATTGAAGGATACTGTCAATTTCTGATAGGATTATAATCACAGGAATTAGTGATTGGTCTGAAGTAACACAGGATGCTTTTCATTGTCCTGGATTTCAGATAAAGTCAAATGGGTAGTCACTTATTTAACTTGTCATGGCTTTCCAATTCAGGCCAGCGCTGTAAAGATTATTAGATTTGGGAATACATAAATACTTATGGGGAGAAATGAGAATTTTGTGATGGGAAGAAGGGAGTAGGGACATGAGGTGGTCACAAAGCTTCTGGGGTCATTCATGTAGCAGTTACCATGAAGATTTTTCTGCTTTCATTATACCTCATGCTGACTGATTTATATGTACGCATTGGGTTTTGGCTTGTCTGCCTTCACTGATTTTAGGACAAGCTACTTGCAGCTTTCTTGTTCGTAGATATGTAAGCATAAGCATGAAAAGACCGATTTTGCAGACAGATCTTTCCTGAATTGAGTTTTGAAGGATGGCATGTTGCCATTAGGTGACACTTTAGCAACTTGCAGCAAGGCAGGAGGCAAGAAAAAAAGCAGATTCCATTGAGACTGCTGTGGATTGGCTTCTTTCTTCTGCCACCCCTAGCTAGCACTATGACTTAGAGGATTGGGCAAAGGTGTTTACACATTGATCAATTCTCTTTTGAGTCACTTGAAATATGTAACAGGTAGTGCTTTTGTTCTCAACATACAAGCTCATGTATCTCAGGTGGATCTAAAAGGAAAGAATAATTGCTCAGTACGAGGAACTACAAAGCATTGGGATGGAGTTATTTGGAATATATGCTTTGCCTCTTGCAATCCAGGTGACTCCTTAAAATGCAGGGCTGAGTTGTCAAACTTCAGCTGAGTTGTTGATACTTGGCCAGGTTGGCTTGAGTGTTACAGTCACAACTATGATGGCTGAAACCTGAGCATGGGTAGGTGCAGAGATGGTTACTCTGTGTTGATCTGTAGTCAGTCCAGAAAGTACTGCAATGTGACAAGCACTGCCAGTTGTGTATGCAGCTTGTGTTGTAAAACGGCTTGCTTTGTTTTGTTCATGGATGGTGGCAAAATGTTAGTCAGGAGCAGAAATATCAGCAGTGGAGCGCATGACTGCATACACTGACTATTCTGTTCTCTGACCCTTAGACACATGAACTTGTGTTTGTAGTGGAGAGTTCTTGTATGTTGCCAACTTTACGTTAGAGGGTGATTGGAAAGGAGTAGCAGCGTTTCACTGTCCTCAGTTTCATCTAGCTCAGTTTGAAGTTAGGCTGTTTGGTAATCGGTAACGTATTAACAGACATTTTTTTTAATTTCAGGTTATTGAATATAGTGTGTTTAAGGCACGAACCTCAGAAGCAGCAGCTGAAACATCACTATTCAGTGAACTACATCCACCAGGCAGCCTTCAACATGGCTGTGTTACTATAGAGCAACAGTTGTCTTGTGATTTGCCTGATAATGAAGGTGATGAATGTGATGCAGCTGAGGGAGATGGAGAGCTTTTTATACCCCAGAGTAATTTTACTTTAGTCTTAGAAGGAGATGAAGGTGAAGCAGAGATGGGAGACCCTACATTGGCAGATGGTTCTAAAGCAGCTGACACGATACCAGAGGAAAAACCTGTGAGCAATTTAGGAAATACTGAAAGCCAAGAGCATGTTACAAACTCAGTGTCTACTGTAACTAGTGATCAGGAATCTCAGAATACTGCAGAGACACTCCCATATGTGCCTGAACCCATTAAAGTAGCCATTGCTGAGAACTTACTGGATGTAATCAAAGACACAAGAAGTAAAGAATTTACGTCTGAAGCTGTGGAACAGTCTATTCATGAGACGATAGGTAAAAAGGTAACTCAATTCCAGAAGGCAAAAGCTCCCTTAACAGCTGTGCCAGAAGGAGCGGAAGATGAAACCAGCAGACATCAAGTAGATTATGTCATCACTCCTAGAACACGTGCCAGGGGGCAGCTGAGAAGTCTGAATATTCCGTCTGCGGGTGATCTGCAGCTACGGAACACAGAGAAAACAGTTCTGTTTGGACTGTCTCCCAGGAGAAGTACTAGGCGAACAAAAGAAGCATCTGAGACTTCTAGCCTTCAAACAGAAGAAACCGCTCAAGAGGAGCAAACACCTGTGACGCCTGTTACTCCAAGGAGAGGTCGGAAGCCTAAGCAAGCTAATATAGAAAAAGTAGAAAGTGGCCATTCTGATGATCAAACATTGCCTGTCAGTACGCAGTCCACAGCTGTTACTCCAAGAAGAGGTTTAAGGAGAGCAAAGGAAGCTGCATCTGCACTCTTAGAATCGGCAAATGAGGAAGCATCTCTAGCCAAAGGTAGCATTGCTGCTTCTGCTACTCCGAAAAGGACTAGAGGAGGGAAAAGTTCAGTGAGAGATCCAGAAACTGATCAGACTGACACTGATCATAAGAAAAAACCAGCAGTCAGTCCCAGTAGAAGTGCAAGAAAGCTGAAAAGCATTAGTTTACAGTTTCCTGAAAATACTGTCAAGGATCAGGAGATGCAGCCCAGTGACCAATTCCTTTCACCTGTGCCAACGAAAAGAGGCAGAAGAAGAAAGATAAGTCCATCAGCAGTGTCAGAAAATTCTGACCTTAATCTGTCTAAATCATTGCTTTCTCAAACAGAATTTAAACTTCCTGTCACTCCTAGAAGAAGTGCTAGGAAAGTGGCACAGAATCTCCTGGCAGACACAGAATCTGTCTCCACTCAGGAAGACGCACCTTCAGGTGAGAAATTGGAAGTCCTTGATACTCCTAGGAGGAGAGCAAGAAGAATTCTACAGGCTAAACTGGAAAAACCAGATACTCATGAGCAGACACCTGCACAGCCACATGAGGAATCAACCACACCTAGGACTCCAGTTAGGACAGGGCGACGGGGCAGAAAGAAACGATCAGTACTGGAAGACAGTACAGGGGAGGAGGCCTTCCCCCAAGGGCCTGGTGGCAGTCCTTTGCTGCTTGAAGACACAAACCCATCAGGATATAGTAAAACATCAAGAGCTTCAACAGATCGTATTACAAGAACCAGATCCCACAAAAAGGCCGTGCATCAGAAACTGTCAGTTGAGGAAAATGAGTCTTTCCTTTTCTCTCCTCCTCTCACAAAGCTGACAAAGAAATTTAAAGGTAGGTGCACTATGTTTATATACAAAACAGGGCATGTTGCTGTTTTGGGGATGGCTTTAAGTATTGTAAAGAATGTAACCATGCAGACTAAAGAATTTGAAAGGAGTTAATTAAATCTTTCTGAACTCTACATGACTGGATGGCTCCTTGTGATGGAAATAGATGAGGAGGCTGGTCTCAGTAGAGTGAAATGAAATTTAAGCTGAATTTTTGTCGTGAGCTTAATTCCTATCAGTTTTGAAAACTGGAGGTTATCTGTTAATATCTGATGGCTCTCCCTTCCCTCCAACAGTGAAATAAAGATGATATGCTTCCAAATTCTGTTCAGTTTGTAACTTAAAATGAGTGGCATCTTACAACAAACTATGTAGCCATTTACTTATGTGATGTTTTTTCTTGAGCATGAACTTTGTTAGTGAAGTTTCTGTGCAAAGGGAGCATTTTATTAGAGTACCTAGTAAGAATTTTATTTGGAAGTGTATAAGGACTATTGCTATCTCTTGAGCATATATCTTTGATATTTACATAATATCTTTGATTACGTAAGTGCAGACACAATCACTACACTGGCTTATTTTTGGTTTACAAGTTACTGTGGAGGAGTAAATTTAGAAGCCTGATCAGACTTCTTATTTCAGAAAGCTGTTGTGCTCTTGATTATCAGCTATAATTTAATGTCACTCTCCTTTATGTATAATGTACATACATGTTAACAGTCCATTGTCATTTTAGCTGAGAAAGCAGACCATCATGTGCAGCTGAAGGATATAGACCCAGATTTGTCTTCCCAGTTCGTCTTTTCACCCCCTCTTTTGAGGTCAAGAAGCAAAAATGTATCTAGCATTTCCCGAATTGTGACAGAATCAGTAAGTAAAAACTCTTGGTTTTGTCTGATGTTCTTGATTCTTGCTCTGTATTGCTTTGCCTTTTTCCTTGAAAGATTATCTAAAAAGAGATCTTTAAATAAATCAGGTAAACAGGGTTTTTTCCTTTATGAAAACTAGCTTCAAAAATAAACATTGAGTCTATGAAAATCAGGAATTAATAAGTATTTCTTTGCATTTAACAAAAGGCACAGTTGACTTCTTTAATACTTACTTGATGTGTTACCTGTTAATTTCAGAATCTGACCTTTATTTATTGACCAAATTCAGTAATTTGGGATGGAACATTTGTTTTTGCAGAGAGAAACTGTAATGCTTTTGGAAACAACTTTGGCATGACTTCTTCATGAAAGAAGCATTTATGTATATTCTGTAAAAGTGTAAGAACTCATGCATGACTGTGTTTTTGTTGTCTTAACATAGGAGCTTCCAACTAAAGAGGAAGAGGATACCAAATCCGTAGAGTCTGTAGGAAAGCAAAAAGTGAAGAGAGGTAGAACTGCAAAATCAAAAGTGAAGAAAACAAGCAAGTATGAAATTTTTCTTGAGTACTCACATTTCTTTATTGTGGTAGTGATTCAGCTGTTAGCCCCTAGCAACTTGTTCCTCACTTGGCTGAGCAGTTCTGCTCTGACTTTACCATCCTGCCCATCTTGCTGGTCTATTTGGCACCTTTTTCTCTGCTTAATGGTTTAGTTTATTATTGGAAACAGAAGAGGGAGGGGATAAAAAAGGGCAAGTGGATCTTTGCAATGATGGAATGCAATGATTCCTCAGTGTCTTATTCTACTGTATGAAAACCACACTCTTAAGGTCTTCAGTTCCCCATACAAAGCAGAAGGAGGTAAGACAATGAGTAAAGAATTTCTTGTTTCTGGTTCTTTCTGGAAAACTGTTTGGGGGTATTTGCCTTTTAAAAGCTGCGGTGGGGTGTTCTGAAGGCTGGTATGAATAGCAGCTGAGAATGTTTGGGATAGTCTGGTAAGGAATGAAAGCAAAAGGAAGCTTGTTTATGTACCTTTTCTACCGTGATACCCTCTCCAAAGAAACCCATAAAAAATCCTTTGCACTGATTTGTGTAATTGTTTTGTTTTTTCCTCTGCCAAATACTGTTAATGATGAGAGAGGTAACAAACTGACTTCTTGTTTTTCAGAACCACAAGAAAAGAAGGTTCTTGGTCACCTCCACCAGTGGAAATAAAATTCATCTCTCCATTTGCAAGTCCAGCAGATGGAACAAAAAGCAAACCGAAAGAAACCACAGACATGGCAGAGAAGATGCTCCGAAAGAGCAAAAAAAGACTATCTAATTTTCCAAAGCCAGTTGTGCGCCGGAGGATGCTGTAACTGTTTTTTAAGTTTATATTGTACACCACTGTTTGTAAAGTCATCAAAATTGTGTGGATTAGTAGAAAGAAAAAATATCATCTAATTTGGAAGAGCTAATTTATATAAATTATTGTAAAATTTCATAAACAAATGGTCTTCAATAAGTAACTCCATATGG
Organism: Psilopsiagon aymara; assembly: GCA_024733675.1. NCBI lineage: Eukaryota > Metazoa > Chordata > Aves > Psittaciformes > Psittacidae > Psilopsiagon > Psilopsiagon aymara. The sequence goes on from JANRGW010040652.1 coordinate 26,629, forward strand.
AGTGTGATTTCCTCAGTCAATGCAGTTTTCTATTTTATATTAAGACTTCATACATTTATATAATATGTAAATACAGCTTATTTTAGGAATGTTAATAAAAATGTATACTTCAAATATGCTTACTGTCTTAAAGCTTTTTGAGGGAATAGTGGTTGAGTGATCTGTATCGCTCAGAAGTTTTACTGTTGGTTTGCTGACCCTCAAAAGTGAGACCAGAAGCTTTTTAAGCCTTTCAAAAGTTTGCTTAGAATTCCTTTAACAAGTCAACATTTGAAACATAGTAGTTTAAATTTTTAAAGTTTTGTTTGACCTTCTGGCACAAAGAATTGGGTTCGCAATGCAGAGGGGTAATCGCTTACATTCACGGTTGAGTTGTACTGTATTGAAGTCAGAATGTAAACAATTGTATTTTAAGCTGTGCAATATTTTTTTGTATTTGTCTTAAAACTTGGGAAAGCTGCTCTTTAATTCCTAAAACTAGATCACACCTCAGATGTTTCACTGTTTTTTACAGTTTGTTGTCAGCAAAAAATTAACTACAAAGGGTGTGATGCTTACGGTAGCATAGCACATTTAAGGGAGTATTACCCACATACTTTGAAATTTCAGCCAAGATTATTTCATAAGGCTAATAGGAATGCTACTGTCATAGAAATAATTACTGTCTGTGAGCACAGTTTGCAGTATTTGAAGCCTGCATTTCACAGCACTGAAAACCTGATGGTAAAGCTGAAATAATAGTCTGGAAAAGGTACAAAAATGTACAGAAATCTCAGTTACAAACCACATTAATGAAACAATTATACAAAAATGATCTTGGTTAATGGAGTAAATGTCCCTATAAAGATTCAATTTGTAAAAATAAACTCAGAAAACCTATTCTCTTAAAAGCGGACATGGAAGTACTATTTTGATGTGCAGTCTTTTAGACAATGGATTATTTTTATGTATGTTAATTTATATATGGATGCAACTTTGAAGACTACAGAATGGTGGAACCTGACATTAAACTTTTCATTTAGTAAAAACTATTGCAGTTACTGTAAGAAATAGTTCATTGGATAACTAATACCTTGTATGTAGTGGATGAATGTATTAATAGCAGGCTGAGCTTGGGAAAGAAACTCCTCCTGGGGCCATGATATTTGTATCTCAGAACAGGTCATTCTAGAGAAGTAGTTGCGTGCTCTTGGATGTTTTTTTCATCTGGGGATTATTCATAACTCAAAGGTTTAAAACAGCCAAATAGCACCTCAGGTAAGACCTTTCTGTCAGGTCGGTGATTATTTACTCTGAATATTTTGTACTTGAACTCTACAATATAAATATGGTCAAAGAGGAAGGGTGGGGGGAGTTCTAGCTCTACTCTTTTTAAATTCGCATCATACAGAAATGAACTGAATAGCTCAGAAAATGGGGTAAAAGATCAAACTTTCCAAACTAGAGTAGAAAGTGGATGTCAAATATGAATATGTTTTGTGCAGTTCACAAGATTATTTATAAAATACTCCAATTCCTGATGAACAGAATTGACTGATGAAAGGCTAGTGAAGATGTGTGCACGTCTACGAGGGTATGATACAATAGGTATCACGGAAACATGGTGGGATGGCTCCTATGACAGGAGTGTTGGAATGGAAGTTTGCAGGCTTTTTAGAGAAGACAGGCCTGGTAGGTGGGGAAGGGGGAGTTGCTATTTGTGTTAGGGATAGGCTGGAGAGTATGGAACTCTGTCTGGGGACAGGTGAGCAGTCAATAGAGAGTTTGTGGGTCAGGG
>JANRGW010040654.1:0-78042 GCA_024733675.1 Psilopsiagon aymara
TGTTCCCAGGCTGAAAGTCAAAACCACAGCACTGCACCAGCTACCAAGAAGGAGAAAAATGGCTGCTACTGCTGAACTCATGACAGGTAGTCATCTCTTGAACCAGATTTTGCCTTCTCACCATTTTAAAAAGCAATATTCACAGCTTCACTAATATCAGGGGGAGCCTTATCACTCTCTACAGCTACCTGAAAGGAGGCTGTAGTGAGCAGGGGTTGGTCTCTTCTCCCAGGTAACAAATGACAGTACAAGAGGTAATGGCCTCAAGCTGCACCAGAGATTTAGACTGGATGATAGGAAAAATTTCTTCACTGAAAGGATAATCGGTTATCAGAACAGGCTGCCCAGGGAAGTGGTAGAATCACTGACCCTGAAAGTGCTCAAAAAACATGTAGATGAGGCTTTTGGTGGCATGGTTTAGTAGCGTCTTGGCAGTCCTGTGGTAAAGGTTGGACTTGATCTTAAAGGTCTTATCCAACCTAGTTGATTCTGTGATTCTAATATAAACTTTACCTCCTTGCTACTGTCTTTCATTTTGTTGCAGGCTCTGCGGTGCTTATCTGTCTACCAGGGTTAACCCACAATCCTGTGTGAAATCCTTTTGATCCACATTAAATATTAAATCTATCCTCCTCTTATCAGGGCAGCACATCTTAGATCCTGAGAAGAAAACAGTCAGTGAGAACTGTGCAGCTGTTCCGAGAAGCCCTTATCATGAGCTTAGTAATGCTACATTCAGTTGGCAAAGCACACTGGGGGTAAAGTAGAAGGAAAGTAGCTTCTCTATTAGGGTCTCCACTGAGGTTGGATGCAAAGCCATCCCTTAAATACATCTGACAGCTATGTGGCCCAGTGGGGCAGATCATCCATCTAGCAAAATCAAAAAAATTAAGGGAGAGCAATCCATTCATTTCCTTTTTTTTCTTCCTTCCTTTTCTTCAGTCATGCAGATTGTGACTTCTTTGCTTTTCCAGATTTCCCTGACTTTGCAGGCTGTAAAGTCTGCTCTTGCCTCGCAGGGGCTCATCAGTCCACTAGAGAAGTGCTCCAAAAGGGGAAAAAAAGGCGAAGCAGGAACAGTGGCCTTCCTTGTGTGACTTCACTGAATCCAGGAATGATTTAGGTTTGAAGGGACCCTTGGGTAGCATCTGTGTGAAGCAAGGTTAGTTTTAGAGCAGGTTATTCAGGACTGTCCAGCTGAGTTTTGAGTATCTGCGAGGATCATGATTGCATGGCTTCTCTGGGCTAGACCTGCTTGTATAGTCTGAATTACCACTTGCCTTGGAGAGAAAATGTATCAGGGTTTTCTTGAATTTTCTTGGGTAGAATGGAAGCTTCATTATCCAGGTGAATTTTGCCACCTCCAAATTCATCAGTTACCGAGGCAGTTTTTAGCATCTATTTTCTATGAGCTTATGTTTTGTTCTTATTATTTTTCTCTTCAGTAGGTGAGAAAAGTATTGGCTGCATTTGTTTTGCATATTTTCTTTCTACAAGATCTGCCTTCTCAAGGATGGAGGCAATCATTTTAACACCAGTATTGATGGCACGTATAAGACTTTCCATAGGAACTCCCATAGCACCCTCTTAGTGTACAAAAGGACAACAGGCATAGTTTCAGCCTGCAGCATTTAAAGAGGGAAAAATTAAAGACAAATATTTTTGCCCTCATTCAGTGCCTTTTGAGAAGTGTAAACAGTTACAAAAAAAAAAAAAAAAAAGCGCCCCCATAGCAATATATTTGTTTTGTTTGGATTGGAATATGATTCAATATTTTGCCGCTCCATGCTTCAGCAGAAATTGAGAGGTATTAGTTGGTTTGCATAAAGCCATTTGACTATTTGTATTTTGTTAAATCTATAGCACAGTGGACATTGGGGCTTTTTTGGCAAATCTCTCAACAGCAAACAGTATTATATAGCTTCATAAAAGACTGAAACTAGTCACGACAAGCTGCATTTTAAACAGTGCTTTAAATCAGTACAATTAGAAATTGCTTTGCAACTCACTGAATATAAATTCAGTTTATGAGCAATTATTTTCTAATAACTTAGAGGTGATATGAATAAATCCTTTCTAATATGAAAATTATCAGCTCCTAAAATACCCTTTGTACACACAAATCTTGAGACTTCTGTGTGTAATGTGCTTAGATTGATAAATTGCAATTTATTTTTTTTTTGTGGAACCATTTTTTCAGTAGTTTTGAGTCTTTATGTAGGGAATCTCTCATCAAAGTGATCAGCAAAGCTCAATTCACTCTGTGTTTTCATTTAGGAGAGGTGTCATCAACTCAGTCTTAATTTCTTCAGTATAGTTGAGACCCAGGCACTGGAAAGCTACTTAGAAAAAAAACAAAACCTGTGCACTTGCTGTCCTCCCTTTTTATTCCATTTGGCTGATTTTGGATGATTTCTAAGAAAGAAATTCTGAGAACTGGGAAATAATATCTTGACACAGTCAACCCCTTCTTGCTTTTGTGTTTGCTTTTTGGGTTTTATTTATTTATTTGGGTTTTGTTTTATTTGGTTTGGGGTTTGGTTTGGGGGTGCTTTGAGGGGGTTTTTTCTGGTTTTACTGCAAACAAATGAGTCTCCTGCCAATGCAGTCTGGTTCCATACTTGCTTCTTTGGCAGCATCCTCAGCATGTGCCTGTCCTCATGAATGTTCACATAAGCGTTTACAACCGATGCTTTCTTATTCTGAGAACATCCTGCCTACAGTTCAGTGATACCTGTTCATAGAGTGACATCCTACCAAACTAAAAATATTTACGTACATTTAGTGAAAAGTTTGTGAAAAGTATCTTTAGCTTTAAAGTCATTGAAGAGATGATTAATAGAATAATAAAGGGAAAAAAATTTAAAGAACAGCAAAAATGCTTCAGGAGATACAATTAAAGTTTGGGCCACAAATACTATGGAAAAACAAACCTGGTTTTTGTATGCTTGTGGATTATGCAGACTGGGAGAAATTGGTCAGGAAGTGATTTAATATGCTTGTCATGGCTGAGCCACAATGAGGCAGAACTAACTTTTTGCACCACTCAATAGATATATCTGATAAACTCATACTAAGCTGCAGCACCATTTAAAGAATTAAAAGGCAAAAATGTAGCATAGTTAAAAAAAAAAAGTAGGTGTTACGGTTCCATCATGTTTTTTGGCGGGATTTGATGCTTTTGCTCTTACTTGTGTAGATCACAGGCGTCTTCAGAGAAAATAAAGAAGAAAAATAAGTAAGATCCATCTATGGCAATTTTTTTTTTTCTCTTCAGAAACATGATCTCATTTTGTGTTTCATTAAAAAGTGAAAGAGAATATCTAGTAATTAAATGCTCAATAGAAAGTGCAATGGTGGAGGAGGGAAGATAAAATTAGCTAAAAACTAATTTCTTTCTGAAAAAAATATTAGAAATATTAATAGAAGTAAATATTAATAAAAAATAGCCAAAAAATAATTTATTTCTGAAAATTTTATTTGAAATACTAATAAAAAAAATGAGAAAACTAGATCTTGGGGAAAAGGAAAAGAAAAGCATATTGTTCGGCAGTCTTACCAACCAATTCCAATTTTCAGTATCTGTTTGTATACTTTATGATGGTCATCTTTTGATGAATGTTCACCAGTTGTTCTCATAGACAAACTTAAGTCCCAGAATTGATTCTCCCTAAACTGATCAAATGGGTGCTGTTTGGATAGAACTATTTAAAATCAACCATTCTATATTCAGATTACAGAATAAGGATGAGAAATGCAGGCTTCTCTGGTATGGCCTATTTTGCCATGATTTTCATTCCTGAGTGCATGAATTAGTTACTAGTTGTGTTTGCCAGATACAGTGTTTGTCCAGAGGCATCCAGCCAGAGGCACCCATGTACTGGTGTAATTTCCATCCATGTGTAATTACATCCATGTAATCCATGTAATCCATGTAATGGATGCGATTTCTTTACTAACAGTTAGCTCCTTTGTTTTCCATTTAGGAAGAGCCCTTTGTCATGGTGTCTGAAAATGTTCTGGGAAAACCGAAGAAATATCAAGGCTTCTCAATAGACGTGTTGGAAGCCTTGGCTACTTACCTTGGCTTTAAATATGAAATTTACGTCGCGCCTGATCACAAGTATGGAAGTCCTCAGGATGATGGGTCATGGAATGGACTGATAGGAGAACTTGTATTTAAGGTAAGGTTATTAATAACTTACAGTCATGTGATAAAGCTAAGTAATATGCGCCATATTTTCGCACCACCCAGTAACTTTTTTTAGTGAGTCATTGATAACACTTTGCTCACTGTGTTTTGCCAGCATCTGGTAAAGTGCCCAGGTGCATTGGGCAGTAGAGAAAGAACTAGAAATAGTGCTTGCTGGTAACTATTTAAGAAGCAAGGCAATCTCTTTTTTTCCAATCAAAGTACAGCAGTGTGAAATTTGAATACAGTCAAATAATGGGATGCAGAGCATCCTAATTAATTTGGCAAGACCTGACACAAATGAGTTGAAGAGGCTGTTCGAAAGAGGAAAAATTGGTGTTGCAGTAATTAGTGATACATTACATAAATAATGTATAGCACTTAGAAAAATGTTGGTGTGATGAATAGATGAAGTATGTAATCAACAGTAAATGTTTTATTGATATATAATAACACATTATGTAGATGTTTGAATCAAGAGTAGTATATTCTCTATTCTGTAATTAATAAACCATTTAGTCTACTTAATTTTACATTAAATGTTCAATACTGTATCATAAATAAATTAAACCAAGTAAATGTGCCAGTTTTTTTCCCACTCTTCACATCTTATCTGCTTGCAGTTTCTCACATTGAGAGGGAAAAAGCTATGTAGACTATATTCTGCTGATGTCTTATTTGTGCCATGCACTTATATATTTTCTTTGCTCTTAGTTAACCTGTAGAGGCAGTTTTTGCAGCTATAGGGACCTACATTTTTTGGTGTTCCTTAAATAACTGCAGTAGATATCAATTTAAATAACTTACTGGTTGTTTATGGAAATGTTTTTCTAAATCTGCAGGTGGAATTTAGAACCAATGTGGTTCTAGGACCTAATCATTCAATGCTCCAGATAAAAGTTAGCAAAATGCTGGAAAACAAGTCTTGTAGTAAAGGGGGGGGGGGGGGGGGGAAGGAAAAAAAAAATCAAAAAGGAAAAAAAATCTCTGTGTGAAAAAAATAAATAGCAATAAGTTTAACCTATTTTGCCTTCCTGAGAAGTAGGAAGCCTGTTGAAATGTAAAGGAACCACACATGCAGTATCTGCAGCACGATTCATAATCAACACTATTACTGTAACAATATACTTCCTTTGACATCTCCCTATGGCCTTACAAAGCTGTGATTATAGCTGATAAGCTGGAGCCACTTAGAAAAGTATATTTTCCTTCCTCTTTTAAACTTTACCAGCAGAAAATCCCTCATCTAATTATGAGGCATGACGCCACAATTGCCTGTTGATTTACTTTTACCATTTTTTCTGCTCCTTATATCTGATGTTATACTATACCCTATTCTCAGTACTTTAGTACTCAGTAAAGGACTCAGCAGGCCACTGCATAACACAGACTGGAGGGGTCTTAGTACCAGATGGCTCTAGAGATGAAAGTGGGCCTGGAACATTTTGCATTTATTTTATATTAATGAGTCATAAGACAGAACTCGTAACAACTGAAATCAAATGATTCACTGGAAAATATGTATGGCATTCTTGTCCCCTCAGTAGATGAGGACTCAAATAATTATAATAATTGACTTAAGGTGATAACCACTTACAACTGTAAGTAGATGTCATAAGTGGAACAGATTTACCAGTCTGCTAAAGTTTTGCTGTAAATGAGTCTTAATTTATATGGAATCTTTCTGTACAGTTAGATAGTACAAAGAGTTAATGGAATTGCTTTTGGAATTAGAAAATTTATTTCTCCAATACTGTGTCAATGTACAATTTTTTATCATCCTTACCCCCTATATAATTAGCAGTAAAGATTCACTGTGTTCTTCTCTCCTGTTCTCTATGCCTCCTAAGGCAAGAGGGAACCTCTGGGCAAGCAGCCGGTGTATATCTACCCCTTTCCAAGTGCAAGCTGTTGTTGAAAGGCTGCCTTCTGATTTACTGTAAACTGCTTTCTGATCCCAAAACTCTAATCTGCTTGGCAACTTTGTAAGAGGTAGCAAAAGAGTGGAGAATAGTTTTAAATTAAAGGTATAACCTGTTTAAAACAGAAGGTTTCATTGTTTTCCTGACAAAGTATCACATTATAGTCTGTCCAACACGTGGAGGAAGTCCAGAAACAGAGAGTGTGCTCTTTGCATGTTAATGCGTGAGCCAGAAGTTGGGAATTATGTATTTCTGCCAAAGACAAGCCCCACTCAAGTGTAATGGAAACTGGCCACCTTTTCTTTCTAAGTGCATAGAAACGTAGAATTGCTTAGGATGGAAAAAACCTTTAAGATCATCAAGTTCAACCTTTAGCCCCAAACAGCCAAGTCCACCACTAAGCCATGTCCCTAAGCACCACGTGTATATGTTTCAAATACCTCCAGGGATGGTGTTTAAACCACTTCCTTGGACAGCCTGTTCCAATGCTTGACAACCCTATCAGTGAAGAAATTTTTTGGAATATCCAGTCTAAACCTTTTCTGACACAGCTTGAGGCCATTTCCTTTTGTCCTATCACTTGTTACTTGGGAGAAGAGACTGGCACCCCCTTCACTACAACCTCCTTTCAGGTAGCTGTAGAAAGCATTTCACTGAGCAGGATATCTGTGGCCACTACAGACAGTGTGCCATGTGAAATGGAAGTAGCTGTAACAAGCACATAATTTCTGTGTTCAAAATCAATACATGCTGATTGCATTAACCTGATTCAGCATTCAGCAGACTCTAATGCAGGTCCTGGTATCAGTGAGAGCAGTCCCAGGCTGCTCTTATTTGTAGCAGCCTTGCTTGAGCTGCAGTGCAGGGCAGACGCCCTGTGGTGCCAAGTTCATGCCCTAGGTCCACAGCTGGCCTCATGAACATGACGTTTCAAGTTCACTCTGTTCCAGCTTTGAAGACAAGCTCCCTGTTGGCTGCTAAAATAGGAACTGGAATCAGCAGATCAAAGCAATTAGTCTTTGAATTTGGAAACAGATTCAAGCCTCCCCTCCTTTGATTGTCAAGATCTATATTAGGTACACCCTTGCTCTATCGCTTGACACCTTCTGCTTTCAAAATAAACTGAATGTAACCATGCTATGGAAATCTTTGTTTGCTGAATGCCTGAGCCAAGAGGTCTATAGAGGATAAATTGTCTTTTGTGAAGAACACGGTGCATTTTCCCCTCTACTGCCAAATGACCAGGGCTTTCAAAGCATCCCACAGAGCTTCAGCTCACAAAGAGGATCAGTTCAGAGAGCAGGAGCTTTCTGTGGACATGCTAAAATCATCTCAGGGGAGCAATACTCTATTGCAAATCTTTCTCCTGTTGTTAATTATCTGTGTCTTTTCACAGTGCTTCCCTTAGTCACCCAGAAGTGCACATCAGCAGAGGGATGAGCCTGTGTGACAAGCAAAAGAAGTGGCTAATGTCACTTCTGGGAGAGGACAGTAGGTTTTCATTCCAGTACAGCACTGAACTTCCTGGGGATATTCACATCCATCAAACGTTATTTCCCACATTTCACCATGCTACCTTGATTGCTAGGATTTTTTGGTTTTTCCAATGAGGAGCTATCAGGAAGCAACTAGCATAGGGAAAAATGCCTGATTCCACTTAGGCCCATCAGAAAAGGAAAACTAAATAGATACCTAAATATTTTTAAGAGAAACTGCAAGTCAACTAGAAGTCTCTTATGAGACACTTTTAACACATGCTCCTAAACCGAGAAGCATATGCAGGGAGGAAAAAGTGAGAGTTAAAAGTAAAATCTGGGTTAAAAGGCAATCATCTGCATGTATGTGTGTCAATTTGAGCAAAAATTTCTCTCTGATTAATTTTTGCATGTCCCTATTAATAACTGCATAACGTGGGTTTATTGCTTCTGTCATTCTTTGAAACTTGATTTAATATTTAAAATGGATAAAATGAGAGTCTCATAGGAGAAATTTAAAGTGGATTCATTTATCTTTCCTGTTTGTGATCATAAACTACAAGAATCATCATAGGATTGCTTTCTATGTGTACGAGATATGCTTGCTAAGCAATAGCATAGGGTCATTTCAGGGATTTCAGGCTTTGCTGATGAGCTGGTTCTGTGACACCAGTAACAATGCTATCAGACCCATTTGTCAGACATTTATTTTAGATTTTCCAATTCTGATAATGTTGCTCTACAATGACCTCAAAAGAACTGCTGTTAAGGAACATAAATTCTTAAGCCAGTCACGTAAAGAAAAATAATGCCCTCTGCTGTTTTTATTCAGTCAGTCATTTTCAGAAGTCACGGTTTCATTCATCAGAAATGTGTTAAACAGACATCTAAGATGATGATAGCTGGCTTTGGTACTGCAAAAACTTAGCGAGTGGAGAGTTTTACATGTTTATCATTCAGATTGGCAGCTTTATATCTAAATATTGTCATAATTGCATGTGTTTGCCTTTCTATCTTAGAAGCATTAAGTCAAACGTGACAATTTCAAATGGATATCTTCTCTGATCCAATTTGACATGTTAATGACATGCATTTAATATTTTTCATCTTACAATTTTAATATAAGTTGACAGAATCTGTATATAATGAAGAATGCTCACCATCAGTAGATCAACTATATTAAGTTAGGCTTAACCTTGGTTTTGTGCTAAATATAGTTGTTGGTAGACTGGCGTTTGATTCAATTTAGTAATTTAAGAGTATGAGTTGTAATATTTCAGTGTAATTTTTCTTTTTTTAACAGTTAAAGACAGGAGGACTGAGAAGTCATGACATGACTCTCTACTTTCAATTTTTTACTATACTACCACTCTTTAATGGCAAGATATAATTATATCATGATTGCTGCCAAAGTATGGCAAGGGAAATGCAACATTTCCATTAGGACAACATTGATTCTCTGTCATAACCGGCTGATAACCGGAGTAGAACCATAATGCTGCCAGAATAGAACCATAATGCTGTCAGAGTAGAGCCATAATGCTGGGGAATTTGGAGAGACTGCTGCCCAGAGTAAAATAGAAGCAGTGTTTCCACAAATGCCACACACTGTGCTTCCTCATGCAATGTCTTTCAATGTATTTCCCAGATAAATATATTTGTTAAAAGAAAAAAAAAGGGGGGAGGAAAAAGCAAAAGAAAATTCTATTAATCGTGACATGGTCTAGTGTGAGGCATCCCTTAGGGGAGTGGGAACTAGATGGTCCTTTCCAACCCTGGCTATTCTATGATTCTCTGATTATATGATTCAGTCCTATAGTAATCCATTTTTTAGCAAAGTATCTTTACTTAAGTATATTGTTTTTCAGTGGAAAATCTTTAAACATGCAAATACATCTTGCAACTCACAATAATCTAGTGTGGTAGGGAAGTATTTTGGTAATGTGCTGGTAATCAACAACATAGCTGAAGTGAAACAGGAGGGGCGAAGTCTAGGACTTTTTGGGTTTTTATGTCTTCCTTTAACCCTGAATTCCTGTTTCACTTTTTGATATATATTCAGGAAAAAAAGAACAAACCAACCCTATTCAGTAAATACAATCATATTTTCCCATTTGACAACTATTGATATGGAGAATTAGATTTCTACATTTGTAAATTATTTTTAAAATAAATTTATATTCACAATTGTTTCAGTGGACAATTATGATGAAATTTTTACTTGGATTACTGACTGAGTTGGCTGCTGCCCATAGTCAAAGGGCAGTTAAATCATCACTCACAAAAAATTGCTAGGAAGGGACATGAAGTGAGTTCATGAAACCATGCTTTCAGCTGTGCACATCAACACAGGTTCACTTAAGACACCAGAGAATCTAGGCCGCAAATTAAAGCTGAAGCTCTAATTTATGGCTTTCAAGCAAATCAATATTTTCACCTTTTTGTCCAAATCATCAGGCCTCCAGCTATCTTCTGCCACTTTCTGAAGCAAGTGGAGAATATAAAATTAATGTCATTGAAACTGAAGTCTTAAGTGTGCTGTGATTAGAAGTGTGTTTGTACCATGAAAAGCAGAGTGTTTTGCAGATGCCATTAAAAGAGCCCAGATGATCTGCGAATTTAGTTCTGATCAGTTTCAGCTACCATACCTTCCCACTTAATATTTCACAACACATTTCTAAGGAGCTAGTAATCTCTGCATTCTTTGGGCAAGAAGAAAGAAGTTCAAGAGGGTTAATAAAATTTGACACAGTACTTTCAAGCCTTAATGCTCTCCTCACCCCCTTCTGAAGGACCATACTCTGCTTTAGGCAGAACAGAAATGGATTAAATCAAACTAGTAGCAGCTTAAAGTATTTTAAGTACTCTTTTTCATATTAAAATATATAGAATTTATAGTCTTTGGTATTTGTGCTTTTTAAAATTATGTTAATATATATGTCTTAAATATTCTTTCTTGTTTTCACTGCATTTATAATTGTACCTGTGAAAAGTAAAAGCACCTGCTGTAGTTGTGTCTGATGTCTCTGGAGACCTAATGCCCAGGCATGCTGTGAAGTACAATGGTTAGATCAAGAAATTTTATTCATCCTCTTCTCATCTGAAATGGGTTCTTTAAATTACAAAAAAAAAAGCCCTATATGGCACAAAGGGAGTCCAAGGTAGTTGCAGAACATGTTGGGAAAGGAATTGCTTAACAAGAGGATATAAGGGAATTAATAACAAAGGAACTGTGTAGAGCATCTGCTTTTCTGCACTTCGGGCTGTAGCCGAAAGCAATGTTTTTCAGAATTTCAAGTTCTCCCATTGCAGTGGCCTGTGTCATAATCATTATGTCACCAAAATGTTGTATGTCATGTGTTACTGTCAGGCAACTAATTTCCTCTGATTGGAAATGCTATACACAAGGTCTGCCTTTTGCCACAAAGCCAGTGATGGCCTTAGTAAGCAAGACTGAGAAGAATGGCCAGAAATAGATTTCCTCCAGCTATTGTCTGTATTTGAAGTGTTTTGATTCCTCGGAAAATAATAACATGGAAAGCTAATGTGTCCAAGTGCACTAAGTGAGGTTTGTTTACAGATAGAGATGTGGTACAGCTATTCTGTTCAAACCTTAGTGACATTTCTGTTTTCATATATACAATACTTAAGACATTGGCCTTGGCATCTGCTTCTCTATATCTTGCTTAAATCACAGAGGAATGAAGATCCTTTCTATACCTCCTACTTATGCATGTTGTTCTCTTTCCCTTTTTTCTCAGAGAGCTGACATAGGGATCTCTGCCCTAACCATCACTCCTGACAGGGAAAATGTGGTGGACTTTACAACACGTTACATGGACTACTCGGTGGGTGTGCTGCTTCGAAAGGCAGAGAAGACAGTGGACATGTTTGCCTGCTTGGCACCATTTGACCTTTCCCTGTGGGCATGCATAGCTGGCACTGTGCTCTTAGTAGGGCTACTGGTCTACCTCTTGAACTGGCTCAACCCTCCACGCCTTCAGATGGGATCCATGACATCCACAACCCTCTATAACTCCATGTGGTTTGTGTATGGATCCTTTGTGCAACAAGGTAAGAGACAGAGGGAGACTCCTCCTGTGAGAGAAAACATTGCTATAAAGACCTTCCTCTTCCCTGACTCCCTCCCACAGCCCAGAGAGACTGGAAGCACTGGAAAGCCTTCTGCTATAAGGCTTCTAAGACATTTTTCTATCCAGTGTTGGAACTGTGAGATACTTAGAGCATTACATGCTAGCTTGTTTTGATTTGTAGTTGTCTATTACTACAATTAAAGAAAGATTATTTTCCTCTGGGGAAAAAAAAAGTATTTTGCATATACTGGAAAATTATTATGAGTGCTGTGTTCTTGTGCAGTCAGACAGAAAATGTTGGTATTGAGCTTTTGAACTAAGTTTAGACTAGTCACCAGTGCAAGATGGTCTTACTGTAAATGATTCTCTTTCCTCCTGCTGTATCTCAGTTTTCCTATATATTGTTCAGACTCAACCTTCTCTAGCCTTCCTGAATGCTTTCTCGTTACCCTTTAGCAGCTGGTGTAGCCCAGGCTATTCTCCAAGTCTGTTTATATTCCCAAATTCTTCACAATCTACCTGTGCTGGCAGAGCTATAACCAGGAATCCTGAAAACATCAGGGACTACAGATGTTGGAGTGGCATATACTACTTAGAATTCTGGTCTACAAATCAGTGTTGTAATGCAAAGTGGAATACAAAAACACAGCTTTATATGATAACAAAGAAGATCTAGATAATAACACTTGACAGCAAAACAGAACGAGTACCTTCTGGCATATCCCCATGCAATTGTTCGTCAGTCACTACTGGCACTGCAGGTACACCTATTTGTAATTGCATGGAACATCTGCTCTGCAAAGAGCCATGGCTGCTCTAGCCTCAACACTCCCACTTAATTTTTTGGATTTTAACATGAATTTGGATGGAACACTGTAGGTAAAAGCATCATTTTAGATAGCACTGGCAACATATAATGCAGAAATTATCTTATTCCTTGCTAGAAACAATCAGATGGCATCCATATAAGCTAAAGGTATACATGAAAATCAAGTATGAAACTCCTAGGACAGAAAAAAAAAATAAGCTAAATTAATACCACCATCCAAAAAAAAAAAAAAAGAAAAGCTGAAGTTCAGAATTACCACAAGAGATATGATTTTAAACACATTGATCTAGAGACCTTACTTGTAAAATTATCATTTGCTTTTAGCAATGATCGTGAGCTGAGGAAATCTGAAGAGGTTGTTTCATGTTTGTTGTGGAATTATTTTTGTATAAGAAAACTAAACACTTCAGAGCCAGCTGAGAGCTACACAAGTTTTTTGAATGTATGTGGGTGGGTTTATAAAGTTTTCTTTCTGTCCAAAATATCCCCAGTGTAATTGTTTACAGAATCCAACTGTGAAAGAGCAGTTGGTCTGTTACAGAACTAGACTCATTACATCTGTCTGCCTGTTAGGTTAAAACTTGTGAATTAGTTTCTTAACTGCATGATTGCAACTAATTTTACATAGGTTTATTTCTTGGTATTAGCCTTGGCATCCCTGCTGTATTCCCAACATCATTAGTCCCTAAAAGCTTTATAGGAGACTACCCAGCAAATGTTTAAAGGAGGCAAAGTTATTTTAATCACACATTTCACTCCCATGAGTTACTATCTGCATTGTTTGCCTTATATCTATCCAAGTAAACCTGCATTGCCTGATGTCCCAAAGTTTCCTGAGTCGTAGGTCCAGAGTAGTAGCTGTCAAGGGAGCCTTTCAGTAGGTCTCAATTTGCTACAAAGAAAAGATTTCTTTGACCAGTAAGTAAAAATGAATGCTTGAGGAGGGCTTAGAGAGAAGCCTTGAGTTAAGCATGAAGATAAGGGAGAAAATAGACTAAAGGAAATGGGACCAGATGACAAGAAAAAGGCAGAATTTACTGGAAAAAAGAAATTTGTTCAAGGAGATCTGTGTGAGGAACCTTGTTGAGAGGGTCACAAGGTGCAACTCAGTGAAACCTGATGGTGGGACCTGGCAGCTGGGAGCACCAAAAGTGTTGTGGGACTTCACATATTCAGAGAAATTGGAAGGTGAGAGGCATTTATTCACAGAAAGAGAGATCTTATCACCGTAGCAAGTGGTTTTTCAGCACAACAGTTTAGAATCCACTAGAACAGTATATTTACTAGGTTCTTACTGAGAGAGGGGAAGCTGGAGATAATATCTCTCCTTCAAACAACAAGCAGGACAGCCCTTAATTTGCTAAAAGGAAAAATGGCATAAATTGAATAGGGTTGGTACCAAAATACATGAAAGTCACAGACGAATTTAAACATAAAGGCTCAGAAGACCTCAGAAATCCAGTGCAAAAAGAGAGATCTATTTGTAGTGTCAGCCTGTATTTCACATTCAATTTGAATATAACAAAAACGTTATTAGCTGAAGCATTATTATTTACTAACCCTTGTGAAGACAGACAAATGAAAATAATTTCCATTGACAGGCTAACTGGCTATTGTGGTAATTTTGCTTCTGCTTTAACTCATCATCTCTTCATTCAGCAGAAAAACTCTGCAGGTTTTATTTGTTTTGGAATAGCAAATCTGTTGCTGTTAATTATGATTGGCATATCTTAGGTATGGCAGCATGGGACATTTCATATACTGCCACGTTCACTTAAGTCTTTCAGCTTCTGATTTAAAACATGACAAGGTACTCATTTCTGTGATCAAAATATACAACCAGTGATGCTTTTGTGTCCTGCTCTGACAGAAACAAAGCAGCATGAACAAAGGATTGCTACTGCTTTGATACCGCTGGATTCTTCTTTTGGGGCTAGCAAGCACATTCTGGCATTTTCTTCTCTTTCTATTCCGTAGCTTGAGGAAAGATTTGCAAGCACACAGGCTGGCTCCAGGCCTACCACAGCTTTGAAGACAAAAGGTGCCTTTGGTGCAAAAATGCAGACCTCTCTTTAAGGAAACTCATAACGTCTTTTGATTAAAATGGAAAGGACTCTTTTTGCTTGTTTCTTCTGAAAGAGTTAAAAATTCTGTAGATTTTAGCTCCAGTTCACTGCGTCACTTCATATTTTCTTTCAGCCTTGACTCTGACGTTCTGATCAAATTCTATTAACAAGTTTTAACCTTTGCAGTTTTTGAAACCAGAGAAAAATACTGCGTCATTGACTGTAGACTGGAGTCAGCACAAACCAGTCCGATAGTTTTTTAAGGCAGATCTATGATTACTGTCATAGTCTGTTGTAAAATGGAAGTATTTTTAATGGTTTCCTTGAAGGTAGACTGAAGCTTAATTTCACTGCTGCTTATATCATTTAAACTTAGGTCTTGAACTTGGCTTTCAATTTTTTTTTCCCCATGTTGGAGTGACCAGTCTAGGTACCCTTTTGAGACTCTCATAACACCAAGGTGTGTTTTCTCTCAATTGCCTTTTTAGTTTTATGTTCATTCATTACAGAGATCAGTATGTATGCATTTACATACATTATTTTTGTATTTGTAAGATACATGTTATTTTTTCTTCGAAGAGACAATTCTGAAGATAGAGGTACAATATAACTGGAGAGGCTCAGTTTATATAAAGTATATAAACTGATAAGTGTTGGGGTTTCTTTTTCTCAAGCCCTTCATTTAAATAAAAAAAAAATAATTAGTACATTGATATGCTTTGTCTTACTACCCAATATACCTGCTTAATTTGCAATATACTGCGATCACTAAGAAGGCAGAGACTTTTTGGTGATCTTGGCCATGCAGCACTAGGGATTATCTTGAAAACAAATGTTTCTGACTTGGAACTATTCATTCAGACATGAGTAGTTTAGATATCATCTCTTGCCTATGAATTGGTTGGTTATGTCTAAAGATGAAGCAAATTCATAGATTTAGACTGTGGAGGATTTCAATTATGTTGAAATTTAGTGTCATGGCTTCTGGATTCTTCTTTTCCACTTGCTCATCTTAGAAATCCAAGTGGCAAAAGCTCTGTATTTTGCCTCTTTTCAAAATTATCTTTTGCCAATTGGACACAAAAGGTTAAGGGCACCTTTTCAGTGAGTTTCTTTTCTCTCCCCCTCCATGTTTCCCCTTGGCTTCTCAGTCTACTCCTCAGAGGTTTTGGTCTCTGCCTGCTCACACTGCAGCTGATGGTCACCATGCTGTAACATTCTTCTTGGGACCCTACTAGTCCTACTGCTTCTGTTCTTCACCATTGACTTGGCTCTTCCTCAGGCCTCTATTATTATATATTCAACAAAGCACAGCCAAGAGAAGTGCAAAGTCCTACCCCTGGGGAGTAACACTGCATGCTGGGGGCCACTCAGCTAACTGAGCACTGGCATTCAGTAGGGAAGTATATCCCTAAGATATACGTCTATCCTTGGTGTTATTCAAAAGCCGTGGTCCATGGTCCTGGGCAGCTGGCTCTAAGAGGCCATGCTTGAGATGGGGGACAAGATGACTTTCAGAGGTCTCTTCCTACCTCAGCCAGTCATCTCAGTGATGCATTATGTAGTCTTTGGTCAACTTTTGTGCTATTCTATTAAATTATTACTTTATTTCTCTTTAGCTGTGGTACTGTTGCGATTCCCTCAAATTTTACCCTCATTAGAACATGCCAGTGTTGGAAATCTGCCAGGAACAGGAACCAAAGAACTGTCTCAGAGGGAAAATTTGGTTTACTAAAAACTTCATCAGGATTAACTGAATCAACACACTGCAATGGCACAATGTCTATTTATACTTGCTGAGAACCTAGTTTAACCTCCTGAAGGTTTTCTATTAGCTTCCTACTACTTTATGGGCTCTTGTTATGAAATACTCTAGGGAGCACTCTGCTCTCACCAGTACTGGAGAAAACTAATGATTTAAGAAACAGAAGCTCAGGATTTAGTTATTCCACACCCGTTTGGTATAATAGTCCTTTATGGAGTCAGGTAAAATGCTGCATACTTTTTATGAAGAACTTACAGAGGAATGTTCTGGAGCATTTTATTTTGAGAGCAGCCTCTCCAATTTTGCTTCAGAATGTAGTGATAAGCTTACTTAGTTTAATAGGATTCAACTGAACGTAGACAAAATAGTTATATAGAAAATTACAATGTTTTCTGTCGCGTATGAAAGACAATAGGAGCACTGTCTGATATCCCAGTCTGTTCATTTTACTTTGTATTTTGATGTAAGAGGAGGTATTTCTCACTGGTCTGCAGGATTAGGCAGGTAAAGATGCAAGGCTCTGTTTCACTTAGAAATGTCTGTAAGAAAGGGAGCCAGGCCGATGATATTTTTTTGGTTTCTTTGCTATAACAGGAATTATTTTTAAAATGACTGATTCATTCAAGATTTAATCACTTCACAATGACTGCAACAAAACAGACGTCATTAAAGTTTTATAAATAGGGTTTGACCGTAGGATAGTAGGTTCTTGAAGTATTACCTGCAAAAGTATTATTTTCTTCAGAGATCTTAATACTCTTGCTTAACCTAGCAAAGTTATGAAATGAGTGATGTGAAAACATCACTGGTGGGCCTTTTTATTATCACCTTATGTTTTGGTTAGTTTAAAATGCTGGTCACAACTGGAGGTTTTGATTGGTCTTCAGTGGTGTCTGTAATGGCCATTATGTTCATAATGCCCAGTAAATGAGCAAATCTTACTGTTTGCCTTGTTTAAATTACATTTCATAACAGCAATAAAATAGGCTCCAAGCCTTGGTACTTCCAAGTTATTATAATACTTCTCGGATGGTTAAAGCCACTCAGAATTCTCAGTCTGTTCCTTGTATTACCACCCAAGGTGTGATATAAACCTCCTGAAATCCTATGCTTGGAGTGTGTTGTTGCGTCATAAATTACTGTCTTGCTTATTTCACTCTCGGCATATCCCTATCAGTTGGAAACCATTATGCTGTAGCAACATATTTTCTTAGTGACATTTTCTCTTGATTAACTGTACACAAATCTCTATGTATTTAATATTCAGAGAAAAATTTTAAAAGCATTTTGAAAAATAAAAAGTATGTTAAAAATCAACTATATCTTCACATGGTGAAACCTAACTATTTTTTTTTATTATTTTAGAAAATCAGAAAAGGTCCAGTATAAAGGCTTTAGGACTAAGTCCTAGTTCCTAATTTGGACTCTGCACCTGATCTGCTGGCTGGTCATAGAAAATCCATTAAATGTCTTGTATGTCAGTTCTCAGTTGTAAAATGGAGATATTGCCTATCTTGCTTCATAAAAGCATGCTTCATATCTTCTGATACAAAGCAAGACTTAAATGCCATTCTCATTAATTAACAATTTTAATTGCTCCTCAAGCTAATGCCATGTCTTGACATATTCCTGTAACAAAGTGAACAGAATTGCTGAACCTAAAATATACAACATTAAAACTGGGAAAATGAAAAGTCAAATTCCACACAAGTTAAGAAATAAACCATTCTCCATGTTTTTTCTAGCATGTAATCACCAGATGTATTTGTGACATTCAAATTCCACATTTAAACATGAAACCCCCAAATTCAGTTCGAATGAGGCGATCCTGTGCCTCTACTCCTCTGCTCTCGTGAGACCCCACTTGGACTACTGTATACATTTCTCGTGACTTCAGCATAAGAAAGGAATGCAGCTGGTGGAACAACTCGAGAGGAGGGCCATAGGGGTGAAAAGGGGGCTGGAGCAACTCCTGTATGAAGATAGGATGAGAAAGTTGGGGCTGCTCAGCCTGGAGAAGAGAAGGTTGCATGGAGACCTCATAGCAGCCTTTCAGTATCTGAAGGGGGCCTACAAAGATGCCAGAGAGGGACTCTTCATCAGAGACTCTAGTGATAGGACGAGGGGGAATGGGTTTTAACAGAAGCAGGAAAAATTCAGGTTAGATATAAGGAAGTTCTATAAGGAAGTGCTGTGAGGGTGGTGATGCAATGGAACAGTTGCCCAAAGAAGTGATAAATGCCTCATCCCTGGTGGTGTTCAAGGCCAGGTTCGATAGAGCCTTGGGCAACAGGCATCCCTGCCCATGGCAGGGGGTTGGAACTAGATGCTCTTAAGGTCCTTACCAACCCTAACTATTCTATGATTCTATGTTTCTATGAAATTCACATTTTATTATATTAAATCTAAGCTTATGTATTAGTCTGTGCCTTCATAAAGTCATCTCCCTGCAGTTACTGCAGCCCGGAGGGTACGCATGCTCCTTTTCCTCATGTCTCAGTGGTTTGGCCAGGATAAAAAAATAGCTAAATTTTGACAATAGTGTCCTATGTCTCAAATGTGTTTGGTCACAAGTGATCACTGACAACATATACTGAGAATTATTGTCATGTAAATAGTACACATTTGCAAACATTGGATTCAGCTTTATGTGTATACCACTTCTGGAAGTTTATTTGATTGTCTTTTTTTGAAAATATAATTCCAAGAAATAAGCATTCTCCGAGTAAAATGTTCAATAGTGTGGGCATTTGTTGGCAACAATGCGATATCACTAGCACTAAACTGCCAGGGAATATGCTTGGATTTTCCCCTTAATTGAAGTTAAGACTCAGGCAGTCCTCAGAGGCATCTGAAATAATGTTTTCAGTATCTTGTGTGCGCCTGCTTGCTTGAGTAATAGCACTGGGTACATGAGGCAGTATATTTAGAGATGACACACCTTCTGTGAGGAGGTGGAAAATGAATGGTGGTGTGAAAGCCCAAAAAGCATCTTCATTCCCCTTGGACTAGCTCCAAGCCTGATTGATTGTGAAAAGGTAATGTCTGTCTGGCTATGGTATAAATGCTGATCAAGACCAAATGAGACAAAAGGAAAAGTAGAACTGGATGTCTGTAGCATCTATCCATCCATCTGTGTTCTTTCAAAAGCATCCTAAGGTGAATACTTTACTTGGAACTGTTTCTTTAATGATTATGATTTTTAATATGACTTTATACTACATTTGGATAAAGAATGGATAAATTATATTAAGTAATCAGTTTTGGGTTTAGCGTTCACCTGTGTTTAATGTAGGTTTAGTTGAGGAAATGAGGAAGAACAGTTTAGTCAGGAACTGAACACTTCTTGCATGAAAGAGGACTGTAACCCACATTTTAATCTGCAAAGATGTGAGCCTTACTTGTCCTGCTATTTGATTTTTCTGCAGAGAAGCTTAAATTGGCATTTTTTGTGTGTTTAGGATAGGGAGGAAGTGAGAAATGAATTTTAGCTTTATTAAAAATACTCCCCCTCTGTTTGTATGACAGCAATTTCACCTACAAAAAGATCAGCCTTTTTCAGCAGAGGATATCCAAGGCACCAGATGAACATGGATTTAGAGGGGAACCCATGGTAATTTCCATTGCTTTTTTGGTCTGTGGGGAGCCCCTCCTCTGCAACAGCTGTGCCATAGCTGTATCCACCCATGAGGCTACTCTTCATAACACCAACTGGTGGGTAGGTGCCAGGAAAATTGCCTGCAAACTGTAAAGGCCTGAGTAGCAAGGAGGTTTTGAAGCTGCTCAAGCCTCCCCTTTTCAGCTGTTGAGGTTTTTTATCTCAGACCTCTTGTAATATTAGTGTGTATGAAAGAAGTAGGCCAAACTTAATACTGAAAGGAAGCAGATAATAGTACCAAAGAATAGCTTTTTAAGTTTACCATGCTGTTGATTTTCTCAGTAGATGAGATGAAGGTCCACTCTCAGCAAATACAGGAAAATGAGAGCTGTTGTTTTTTTTTTTTTTCTTTTTTTGTTTAGTCAGCTTCCCAGCATGCAAATTATGGGGATTGCCTTCATTACAGCAGCATCCTAGTGCAGGAAACTTCTGCTGCTCAGTTTTCACTCTTCCACTGTCAATAGACGAGAGAGAGATCATAAAGCAGGACTTTACCTTTCCAGTGCTTTTGAAGATAGTGAGATGTTACTTGGTTAAAAATCTGTGCTACTTCATCTACAAGACAAAAATTGATGTGAAAGAACGTGTAGTTTTAACTGAAGACTCTGCTTCCCTCACACTAGGATAAAGATAATAGTGAAGGGGAAAGAGGAAGTCTTCCACAAACAGGCTGCTAAGGAATGGTGATAATAAATCTGTTGAGTGGGGGTATTCGTTGTTCATACCCAGATGTACTTGCTAATAGAACATTTTTAGGTACAAGCATGTATTCTGTTCTTACAATAGCCTCTTTCATTTCTATATCTATCCCCAAGGAGGAAAATCCTCACTATCCAATAAAGTCATCTTTGAAGTTGCTTTTCACTTGTAACAAATCTGAGTCAAGATCTTAAGCTGCGTGATAGCTGTTTTGCAGTAAAAACCAGGTTATTCAACTTTCAGACGTAAGCATTTGTATTAGTGATTTTCATCAATAAATGACATTATAGCATTATTCTCAGTGAAACTTAAAAGGGTGAGGGGATTTTTCTTTCCTCTGTTCTCTATGAATTATCACAGTATCGCTTTAGGTCATCTGAGTTTTGGAGATCACTTTGATAACAGCATCACAGGATGTACCTGAATTGGAATTTTAGTCTAAATCCTAAAATGTGTTATTTAGGAACATAATGAGAACTCTTGCATTAGTGATGATTGAATTATGCAAGGTTAGGAGTTCATTGCAGAGGAGCACTCTGAAAATTAAAGGATAACTAGAATTAGTGACCTGAAAACCGAGCTAATGTATCTCAGATGTCTGTGGTTCACTTGCCTCTAAAGTAGTCAGGTACCACTCTGTGATATGTATGCTTAGAGATCTTGCAGGAACAGACTTTTAAAGCATCCCATATTACTTTGAAAATTCAAGCAAAACCCCTGTCTTTCAGTATGTGATCTGTTTTCAAAAATTCTCTTCATTCCCAAAATCTGGAGTCACATCGCTACACAGAGGTAAAAAAATAAAATAAATAAATGATGGAGGATGATGTGGAAGCTCCCGCCAAAAGACACAGAGGCTTTACTGGAATTATTGTTTGTCCTTATGGGCTCACTGAATTGTCTTTTGTTTTGCTTGGTTCATAGTTGCTCAGTTTCAAAAGGGGACTCTTTCTCCCTCTTGTTCATAATGCCCTTCCTGACAGGCACTTAGCTAAAGCAGCACTCTAATACCTCATTAATGACATTGTTGAGTTTAATGTTAATTGTTTGTACAGATGGCCTGTTTTCAGTCCATTGTGCACAGTTCTTTTTGACATCCTGGAAGGTACTACATATTACGCTGTCAGTAGTCTATGGAAAGGCCACCACTATGTTACAATTAGCTTCTCAGCTACTTATGAGTACGCACCACAGATGATAATTGTGGTTGATCATTTCAGGCATTAGAGCATTCATATCTAGACATTAGCAAAAGGGAGATTGGGTCTTAGCACTTCTGAAAATCTAATCAGAAGGTTGCCAGTGTTCCAGGTTAGTTGTTAAGATTGGTTGCCAATATTCTCTAAAATAATAGCAAGCATATATCATTTTGATGTATTCACAGTGGCTGGAAATAGTGCCTTTCTATGGGCATGCAGTCAGGTGCAATCTTAAATCTTACATCACAGTGCTGTGGAAGAGAATCCCCAGCAGCTCCTTGTGTTTGTTACCTGTGCACTTTGAACTTTAGTCTATGTTTCCTCTGCTGTGTGCATGTTTGTAATTATATCATGTGAAATTATTGTCCTGTGCTGTAAAAGTGGCAACAATGCATTATCTGGTCAGAGCTGCTTTTGAGCAAACAGCTGTTGGCAAAATTGCTTGGCTTGTTGCACAATTATTTATCATTATGTAATAGAATAGTACTGTAGTTGGTAACCCCAAAATTAAATTTGAAACCCTACTAAGTCTTCTGATAAAACAGTGCATTTCAGCAGCACTAGCATGAGAGATTTTGGGCAATTTATTCATTAGAGGTGCGCAGCAAGCCTCACAGTTCCAATCTGGTCATACTTACAGCAATCAAAAGGTTTACTTTCAAATATCAAGACTTGCATGATATTTCAGCATCTGGATATGTGTAGTATAAGTATAGTAGCGTTTAATCTGAGAGCTTCCAGTAAGTTCAGCAAATACAAGTAGATGCCTCCATTTTCAAACTTCAGCTGCAGTCATTATTCTTCTTTTGTAATGACAGCAGAGGAGAAAAATGAAATATACTTCTATGGTACATTTTCCAGAACTTTTAGAAGCACTGTCTTGTGTAACTGTGTTGCACAAGTCACTACAGTGTATTGGCATTAAATTACTACACAATATCATTTTGTAACATTTTATCTGTGATTACTTTGAATTGAATTTCAAATGAAAACATCTTATTTTGCTAATTCCACAGAAAGATGGAATTTGACCGCAGCAAAGTTGCTGATATCTAAAATAAGTAATTTGTTTTGTTGGTCTAGGCTTAAAAGCCAGGAATTAATTCCTATAGCTCTTAAAGATGCACACTGTAAATACTATATAGCAGAAATGCAAATCTGATTAAAGTATGTTGTTGAAGTACCACCGATACCAGGAGAAACTAGACTACTGCCATTTGCTATGCAGTGGTATGACGTGCTTCCCTTCCCAACTTCTGCCTTCATTGTCGCTGTTTCAGCAAGATGGGTGGAAAGAAACAACTTATTGTTGGGAAGGGAATTATAAATATACTATAACTAATATGTTATGCTAACATCATTTTAATCAGGTAATTATTAAAGGACTGTTTGGCCTTTAAGGACATTGATCTAATGGGAATTAATTTAATGATTGAACACTGTTTGCGTAACATTATCATTGCTAGTGAAGCAGAAAATTGGAATCTCAGGTCAGCTGAAAAGAGGTTAGACTTTCCATTATCACATTAGATCACTTTCTTCTGGAATGCATTTATTAGACTTTTTTTTATACTTTCAGTGTATATTTAAATATTTGGGGTTTATCTAAAATTTGCTCAGTAGAAAAAGTAAGTAAAAATGTTCATCATTGTACTGTTCTCATTTTTAATCAGAGGCTTGCATTTCTGTTTAATATACCCTTAAACAAAGTCCATTAAATTTGGGGTTTGAAGTGCTATTGCTTCTCCCATGAAGCAATTTTTCTCTGCTTTCATTTTCTGCTCTCCTGTGCCTGCAAACCTGATCATTAGGTTTAGGATGAATAGGGGTTTGGTTTATGGAATGGTTTTACAGATATAAAAAAGCAGCTTTTAGAAGTATTAGCAGAGCACAGTGTTATCTAGATTATTCTGAGGCCGAATCCTTCATTGTCTAGAATTTAGGAGTGATTTAAAAGAGGCTCTGACCCATTTGTTTTCAAAATAGAAATACTGAACATTATAGAAAGCCTGTATTCAGTATCTGCGGGTTAGGACAGAGTTAAAGCTGACCTTTATAGGTACAATTCCCATTTACCTGAAGGGATGTTGTATCTGGCTGCCCTCCTTGATTCGCCCTTAGTAGTGCTATTGTCACAAATTATTTTTCAGCTTTAGAAAGCCTCTAACTACTGTTGTGTGTAAATTAGATCCAGGGGGAAAAGGAGGGCTCTGCATAAAAAAGTGGTTGGAAGCATGTAGTAAATAGCTGTGTCTGACAGACTTCTGCAAATAAATTAATTCTGAAACAAAATTTTAATCAAGGATGACTATGATAGTTCCTGCTGTATCTTGGCAGTTTTACAAGGGAATTTGGTAGCCAAATGATTAGCGCTCTGTCACAAGATTGAAGTGGTTACAGTAGAAGCAGCAAGGTGGGCAGGTTTGGTGTCTGAAAACAGATAGAGAAATAATTTGACAGTAGAAGTAGCAGAAACTCAAACTTATAAACAGTCTTTAGATTGCTAACCCAATGGTGAGCCAGCGCAGTTGTAGGCTGAAATCCTTTGCACCAGGAAGCACTACCCTTTTCCTTGGTGCTAGAGCATTTTTTAGCTCCAGAGAGGAGTTTCAAAGAACAGGATCTTATGTTTCAAGTAAAATAATTTGTGAGTAATCATTAGGGCCGTCTTTTGGATATACCTGTTTGTCCATGAGGTTATGTGTCAAGGCCCTCTGATCAGATTTATCAGATGGGTACACTGGGCTGCAACTTGATCAGGGCTTAGTTGCAGTGCCGCTGGTCCTTGATTAGCCCCAGCATTTGAAATCTCAGCATGGGTAATCGCTTCCTATTAATGAGGAAACAGCTGAGCAATGAGCCTTAGTATGCAAGCCAAATGCCAGAGGCACATCCAAACAGATGCACAGCAGTAGCAAATGGAGGATCTTCAGAGGGAGTTTGCAAGATACGAAATACAACTTTGAGGTGATTACTGGCCAGCAGTAACCAAGAGTGACAAGGTAGTGTGGCAATCTCTCTCTCAGATTGAAGCTGGCTCATGCATGCCCTCCTTGGTAGGAGGTTGGAGGGAGCCTACATCAACCTGCACAAGATTGTGCATATGCCATCAAGTTAGCTGCCTTGCACAGTTATTGATAAAGATCTATAAGAATGTATAAGATGCATTCAAACTACTTTGCAGATTTCAGATGACTGGGAGTGATTTGAAATAAGCCTGAAGGTAAAGAAAGATTGTCTCAGATATTCTCTCTGTCACATAAAGGGGAGAAATAAATGAGGAGAGCTTTCTTTTGTGGATCATTGCTTCCCTTCTGGGAGGGCAATGAGGGCAGTGCTTCCCACCCAGCTGAAAGGAAACAATCTTCCAGGGAGCAAGCATAATGAGATTAGTCAGGGAATCATTACACTAACAACAACAGAGAGAGAAGTGATTTTTTAGTTCAGAAGTAAGACATTAAAGGGGAAAAAAATTAATCAGGGCACCAAATGACAAAGTGAACACATTCTTTAATCGCCTATAGACCAGTACAAGGAATCTGAGTAATAAACAGGAATAGTTAGAATTACTCACGAATATAGATTGCTGAAATCTTCTAGGAACATATGACACTATGAAGTACTGAAAGACAGATGATCAAGGTATGCAAAAGGGGAAGAGTGTCACTATGTCAAAATGGCATTAGGGTTTTAAGAGGTATTGAGAAAGACTAGATCTTGATTTCTTGTGGGACTGAGTGCTAATGGCTGGAGCACAAAATGAGATGGAAGTCAGTGTCTGCTGCAGACCACCAAATCACGCTGGAGTAGCAGATGATTGGCTTCTATAGTGCATATCTGTAATGTGTAAGGGAAGATGTGAGATATAATAGGACACAACATAATTATGTATGTTTCATGTCTCAGGCTGCCCAAGTTGAAACATTTTGAATGCACACATGTAGAGCAGGGGGAAAGACAAAGGAACATTAATGGCACCAAAGAGTTAGAAGCTATGAACTTCAGGAAGAATGCCATGGGGGGCAAGTGTACACAGAGGCAAGTCAGAATTGAGGGCAACAGGGAGGAGAGCTTTGAAAACGTTATTAGGAGCTAAACAAACCTTAATGATAACGGTTCATTAGGTGAAGGTGATATCACTCAAATTAGTTATTCCAGAAAGGCAGTTCATATTTCTCTTCTGTGTTTGTTAAAAGCAAATTAAATACTTTTCATGTCAATAGAAACTCAAGAGAATGTTAAATGGCAGCTTCTAACATCAGACATTTTCAAATGAGCAAATCCAAACAAATTTCACCCAAACATTTTTAAAGAGCTTGCTAAGGAGCTTCCAGGACCTCTATTTCTAAATCTGACTCCTGGATTCTTGTGCAGATATTAGAAAGCTGATCAAAAAATATTATATAAAACCTAAAGACCTTCAATTCAAGTGTTTCTTCTGTCTTAATATGTGGATGTAACAAGTTGAAAGACTTCACAAGTACAGACTTAACAGTTACAAAAGATATCACCATAAAATATTTGGTATTGGAGATATGTATTTATACAAGTTATTAGTATTTCTCAAAAAGAACAATAATAGTCCTTCTCCTCAAAATTAACCAGATAAGAAGGAGGAAGGCTGTAGAAATAATGAGAAAAAGGAAGCCAAAGCATGTCCACGCTAAGTGAACCAGTGGCATACAGAAAAATGCTTTATGATGCATACCGAAGAGACACACCCAAGTCAGGGTCTGAACAGTATCTAAGAAGAGGTAATACTGCTAGAAGCTGATGACAGAGGATATGCAAGATGATTTTCAGTATAGACAAAGACCAGGTAAGTTTGGTTTGTCCCTTAAGCAGTGTTTGAAATATAAAGGACTTGCTTTCAGAAGAAAGAATAGGCCAGCTATAAACTCAGAAGAGCTCTAATACTGTTGGAATAGGTATATGAAAATATCTCCTCTATCAATTATATTCTAGGAAGATAGACATCAAAAAATTATCTAATATTTCAGATTTTAAGATTAATGAATACTAACACTTCCATGAATTTACAGTGGGTCCATTGAATTATTTTTATAGTAGAGAATATGAACATTTCTAAGCATTTCAACATTTTTAAGTGTTTCAAATATCTCTTTTGAGGCATTTTTACTAATTTATTTCATGTTTATTTTTAGAAACCTAATATGTGAAAATATCTTGACAATGAAACCCCACACTACACATGACTTTTACTATTTATAAAATAAATAAATAAATAGTTGCTTGATTTTTTTTGGCTTTTATGGAACCTTTTATAATCGCTTCAGTGAAAAAAAAATTGGTTGCACTTCAATCCTATAACTTCCAGTGAATGAAAAAAGCAATTTGTATAACTTATGACCTAATGTATTTGGAGCATTGTGACAGTACTGATAGTAACAGTAATAATAATACATAGATGCAGTTCTCTCTCTTTAGGAAGTTAAGACCTGAAGAAATGTTTCATGTGTGAAACAAAATACCTGAAAGTCTCTCTTCATAGATAATTTAAAAATAATTAAAAAACTAACAAAACATAAAAGCAAATAAAAACGACAACAAAACACCTACAATTTGATACAGACAAAATGCTAGGGGAGAAACAGGTGGTGTGGAGAATAAAAGCAATAACTGGCTCTTGAGCTTGTCCAGACCTTGTCCAGGGCTGCCAGCCCTGCCTCATACTCAGTTCCTTCTCTATTCTGAAACCACTGCAATCTGCCAGTATTTGCAAGGCTACGGAATCCAACCTCTGATTTACAGGCTTATTTGGAAGGCATTACAAATTCAAGGGGGTGTATTCTCCTGTTGAAGAATACATGTCATGCTTGCTGTGGTCACTTCAGCACACAATGTAATCTTGCAAACTCAGGTTAAGACATGCCAGCTTGTATGTTATGGAAATTAATGTAGTTTGCAATGTTTAAGGAAGAATGGAAAAGTATGGGTGAAAAAAGAAAAGAAAGGAAAAAAAATTAATGATAAGAAATTTTCCAACAACTTGCAAACTGTATTTATTTCACAGCAGGTAGAAATAGGTACGGGTTTCATTGACTGCAAAGTATTTTGTTGTCCTATACTGACTTGAACATTTCCAATTGAAAACAGGAAAAAATATTATCAAGAAAGGTGTTAACAGAATAGCAGCAATAACTAATGCCCTGAAAGATTCTGCCCTTCAAGAGCTCTGCTTTGCAGAGTTTTGTAAAGATAACAGAGCTCAGTCAAACTTTAGGTTTTGTTTCTTGCAGCAGAAATAGCTGAAATATAAGACGCCTTTGCCTCATTGTTGACATAAACTGCTCCCCTTACACTGACTCTCTATTAATATCTATATTAATAAAAACATAAGACATACATTGATCTAAACTGTTTACAGCAGAAGTCTACACTTTGTATTTGTGCAAATGGAAATTGCAGATGCACGGCATAATTGATGTGACTGTTCTAACAAGCTAAAGGCTAAACAGCAGCCAACTCTCAGTCCTTTGTGCTTTTTTCCAAAGGCCAATAATTCACTGACTGTGGACAGAATTTTTGCAAGAGGAAACAAAAACAAAATCTGTCCCCAGATAACCCACCCTATTATTTCTTCACCTTCCTTTTCAAGGCACAATCAAGATCCTTTCTTGTAAGTTCATTAGTATTAGAATTCCCCAACAAGACCATCACAATTAATATCTTTTTCATAATTCTCAAAATCATATGAAAAAAAATCTGTCTAAAACTCCTTCGACAGAAATTCAGCTCACTGCAGACCTCTAGCAGAAAGTAATGCAGATTGAATGATTGCAACTTGACAAAGTTATTCACAACTGAGATACGTTCTTAAGTGGAGAATGGTAGGGCAGGCTTGATGGTAAACATTGGTGACAAATAGAGTTTTGTCTATAATGAAAACTTAGTCTTTGGTATTTACAGGGCAGCTGTGGTTATCACAAATAGGAATCGCAAGCCATGATTCTTGTTGTGTCCTTCCTGTAGGAAAAGGGTAGAGCCTTCTCATCCAAGCCTCTCTTTCACAGATGGAAAAGTTGCAGCAGACTCCCAGTTCAGCTCTCAAATCCACCCAGAAAGATCATTTAGTACAGTTATCAAATTCAGAATGTAGAATAATGGTTTATGGCTTTTCTCTCTGTGTATAGTTGTATTCAAAGTGTATTTCAATAATTAATCCTCAGGAGGTATTTTATTGTTCTCCATAATCAATTCTGAGTTTTCTCAGCATCGTAGGCTCTATCCTGCCAAGCTATTTGCTTTAGTAATAGTAAGAAAATTATTCTTGGGCTGTTAAGAAATTAATTTTATTTATAAATATTGTGCATTCGCAGTTGTTAAATTTATGTTAAATCAGAGCAAGACCTAATCTTGCCCGTTTACTGCCTGGATGACTGGTAACAAAAATTGAATTACTTTTCAGCAAAATGGCTAACACCAGGCTTGATCTCAGAAGTGCCAGCTGTGGTTAAAACTTCTCCAAGAAACTTTTCACCATTTCTTTTTTTCCATTAAAGATCTGTTTTCCATTTCTATCTGAAACACTGTCATAGTTCTGGACTACACAAATGGAATTCTTTTAATTTAGTCCAAAATTATGGACTAATGTCCATAATTAGTCCAGATTTATATTATACCGAGGTTTCACCAGGCTGTGGTCCTCAGTTTCCATGTTTTGCTCCTTTTCCTGTTACTTCGTTCTTCCTTGTTGCCTGTAATCCTCTCTTGTGATTTTTGACTTGAAGAAACCTTTACATTTACTACTAACAAGGTATTACAAATCTGCTTGGGAATCATATAGGTTCATGTTTTATCTCCTGAGGTGGGTTTTTCCTGCTATTTAGGTCTGTTGCAATTACATGTTATATTGTTTGCTTTGTCAAGACACTGCCTTATTTTTCTTACCTTATAATACTTAGCCTGAAGCACTTGGAAAGAAATGGGACTAAACAAAAATTCATAAGATAAGTTGGAGTCTGAGCCTGCCATCTGAAGTAGGCCAGCATTAAATGGGTCTAGGATTGATGAAGGAGAGCTGCATTAGATGAGAGTGGGAGGACTGAAAGTAATTTCTTTCGCTGTCACTTCTGCTGTAATTCAGGTCTTTCAGAAAACTCCCAATAAGATTGATTTTTGTTAGTTCAGTTTACTCTGGGAAATATCTTTTCCTTCCAATCTGAAAATTTTAAAGGCAGATTAGATTTTTAAATTAGTGGTAGTACACAGCAAAAGTGTCAGCTGAATCTTACTAGGAGCTGTTAGCCACAACATAGGTGATCTACAGATAGTGGTATTTTGTGCCACATTATACCCTTCTGGCTGTGTGTCGGAAGGTCAAGCCTAAAGAATAATACAGCCTCTGTATTCATTTGAGGTCTGTCTCTCAAGAGGACAAAGCAACTCCAGGACTGCTGAGTGTCTTCTTTGATTTCCATTAGTTTCATGAGTAGAGCTGAGTACTTTTAATGTGTTGCTCAGCATGCTACAACAGTAGTGTTTTTAGTGTAACCACGACCAGCATGTTAACACCCATTGACAAATTTTACTACTGGAATAAGGTGTAAAAGGATGGACTTGACTTTGGTCACCAGTGTATACTTACATGGCATCAGGTGCCTCCCTTTGCCTTTGGGGGTTATTAAACTTTGCAGGTATGATATGAAAGACAATAGGTGGGACAGACTTGTGTCATCTTCTTGGCTTCCTCCACTCTTGCACTGTGTGTCCTATGCGTAGTCACCTATAACTAGAATATGCTGTCATCCATAAAGATGTCTGTGCACCTGAAACTTATATTAGGTATTGTCAGGGAAAGCTCAGGCAGTTTTCTATGCATGTCCCTTCTGCATACTAATTTATGGTCAACAGTAGTGACGATTAGGTCTGTAGCTCTTTTTCATGGTAATGTTAATGAAAAACTATTGAACGTTGCTCTCCTGAATAACTCGGTACTCTTCTGCCCTGAGAAAACATGTAAAATTGGACTGAAAGAAAACTCTGGAAAGTTTTATCCATTGAAACAAAACTGGGGGGAGTGAAGGGGTTTCTTAAGGTGAGCTGTCAGGGTGCAGTAAGTGTTTTGGCAAACAGTACAATAGAACAAGACTGTATCACATTATGTCTCCTAATAGATGCCAAAGAAATAATACCATGGCACTAAGAGATCTCCTTTGATATTTGTTTCTTTCTTTCTTTGATTCTTTCACTAGGAGAGGTGGAGTACACTGCCTGTACTGCTTAAAAATCATGATTCTATGCAGTTGCAGTGTCAGTTCTGCTTTAGAAATGGTGGTTTAAAAAGCATCAGTGCAAACATTATGGAGTACAGGCAGGAGTGATTAATTATTTTGGTATGTATTTTGCATGTACTTGGATGCGACCATTGTCCTTAAGCTTCATTTGTTGATTGTTGATATACAAGGCACAACTGTGAATTAGGAACAAGACTTCAGAAACACCTGGGTGAAGTAAAAGCCCTTGGGATGACAAGCATTCAGCATTCTTTAAAGTCTATTCTTAATATAGATGTTAAAAAGGAAAAGGTAGCAGTAAATACTGGGAATGACCTTATCAATGTATGGGAAAACTACACTCTATGAACTTTAGGGGGATTCTGTGGCTGAGGGATCTATGATGGCTTTCATAGTCAATTGTTTCAGATCATCCTAACTTGAAAACCAGAAAGCAGGTGTGTGACTTTCAACTGCTCTCACTTTTCTGACATTATACTTCAGTAAAAGAATGTGAGAACTAAATTTTATACATTAAGCTGAAAGATGAAAATGCAAGGATGTCCAGGAGATAGTTGGCTTCTTTTCTATCACTCTACCCATCTCAGTTCAATATGAAGATTATCTGTAGGGATTGGCACCTGGAAGTTAAAAGGCCCAACAGCCTTTTCAGATAAATTGATATGGCTGTCTTCTCTTAATTTTATTAAAATTAATTTTTACATTAAGAATACCAAAAATATTGCAAAAACTCTTTTAAAGTAGAAATATTCTTTTAAAAATAATTTGAAATTTATGTAGGGGTGAAAATCACATCTTCAGATGTTGACAGAAATATTCATCTTTGAAAGTCTTTATATTGAAATAATATCTTCTGATCTGACCAATAGATTCTTATTTCAGAAAAATACATGGAATCTTGGGAATTAAATTTATTTCTGACTGAAAAGGTCAAAAATAGATTCTGTCTTTGCAATTCTTAAAAGGCAAAAGGTTTCAATACTTATATACAAAAAATATAAATGGAATTAGTTATTATTTCACATATAGTACAACTCCACGTCACTGAAGTAGGGAGAAAGCTTCAAATTTGTTTCCTGTATGGTGAAGCAGAGTTCTCAGTGCTTTGTTATAAGTCAGATGAACTTTGAACCGAACAGTAAGGTGATCCTTCATATTCAAGCATTGATTAAATATCTAATTTGTGTATATAATTGAAATCTATTTGTACTTGGAATGAGAATAATTGTAATTTGCATTTCCTTTACACCCATTTGCTGGGGAAACCTGGAGGGGTATTTGCATAAGTGAAGATTCAGTACAGCATACTTAGATGATTGAATCTGTAACAAATGGCTTTTGCACAAATCCCAGATACTGTACCATTGTAAGATTTTCCATCTGAGAAAGCTACCTCAACAATAACGACAGCTTTTCAAATTGTTGAGTATAGGGTGAGAGGAAAAGAGTGAAGTTCTAAGCAGTTGACTGTGGGTGTTTGCTGCATTCACCTCTCCTCCACCTAGTTACTTGTAGCTGTGACAAAACTTACGCTGCAGACAAAATGCGTGGTTTTAGAGCAATGAATTTTCCTTCATCTAAAAATCGGTCATTTGTATGTTTTCAGCTGAAAGAGTTATTTCAAAACTCTGAACTAGTGTGTTTTGGGAGCAGCTATTTGAACGAAAAAAAAATGCTTTTCATGGCTTGCTAAACTTGGCTTTGGTCGCATAAGGGCGGTATGCAGATTCTGATAGGTTTAATTGCTGTTGATGTTCTGTTTACATGGTAGTTGGATTTTTAAAATAAAGCAACTATGGGAATGCAAAACAATTTTGCATTCCTTAATATATGTGATTAGGTTTTTGCATGTCCAAGTTCCCTTGCAACAAGTTGTACACATACACATGCTTCTCATGAGCATATGGCTGCCTACAGAACTGTGAAAAGTAATTCTGTTTCAATGGGGTTTTTTAACTTTATGTTCCTTTGATCACAAAAATTCTTAATTAATGTTTGTAGATAAAATCTCTGAAGAAACAATGTTGTAAGAATTTGCTTTTGTGGCTTTTGTCCTTAGATCTTGAAGTCTCTTTCCTTTACTGGACAAGACTGGCAGATGAATTGTGGTTAACAGCACAGTAGCAAAAGAAATTAAATACAGCTGACACTGTGGGCTTCCTTCAGTACTTTTCATTGCATAGAAAGTGTAGCTCCCTGTTGACCTTGAGGCCTAGTTCTCCAGAGCAATGCATGAGCAATGAGGATCTTGGGTTTCCTTCTGCCAAATGAAAAGTCTTGCTTTTCCTTCTTCCCCACAGGAGGAGAGGTTCCATACACAACCCTGGCAACCCGACTGATGATGGGAGCTTGGTGGCTTTTTGCTTTGATTGTCATCTCCTCTTACACAGCAAACCTAGCAGCTTTCCTCACCATCACACGCATTGAGAACTCCATCCAGTAAGTTGATAAAGAATGAACTGAAGGAAAGGAGGGTGAACATATATATGCATGTAGAGGGGTATATATGTTCTACTTAAGTGTGAGAAAAGGAAGACATTTTATTCATCCGGAGAAGTAGCTTGGAAGCTAAAAATGACAACAATATAGCATAGACTGCCAGTCTCCCTCAAGACATTTTGTCTATAGGAGCAGAATTGTTGGCCTCTGGCAGATACACTTCTGTGGCACGTATACATGCATATGCATACATATTTTGAAAGAAGCAATTGGATTTGGGATAACTAGTGTATCAGTATTTGAAATGGGAAAATTGTGTGCTTTGTGTTCTCATGTTATGCTCTCCATTGAAATGCATCCCATAATACTTGTGCACAGACAGTTTAATGAGGAGAAGCCCAATGCTTCTTTAATATTTGGGGAATAGTCAGTCAAAGCTGAATTTGCCTTTTCTTGCCAAGGCAAAGATGTGTGAATAGCAACACACAATGAAAAATAACTTCTGGTCACTTTGTTCCTTCTCTCCCAAGTGCTTTCTTACTGCATTAATGGATCATATTGTTCTCTTTTTTCCCATCTATTGGTTCTTTTGCTTCATGCCTCCCTAGCATGAATGTCCTTGTCTTCTCCTGTTCCTTTTATGGAGAACTGTTTTTCTGTCACTCCTTCTAGCCCTTTTTCCAGATCATCTCATCTTTCCGTACCACAGGAACCTTTCTAGGTCTCCTACTCTTTCTCTCTCTACTCTTTTTTCTCCAGTCTCCTCTCCTTCAGCAAGCTGCATGCATGCTTATCCTCATTCCCACTGCTCCGGTGACCTCCCCCACCCCTAAATCATTTTCCTGGGTAAAAGCAGAGACTAGAAAATAACAGTGAAACTTTAGGTAATCAAGTACTCCAAGGGCTGGGCTGGCTGGTTCATCCAAGGTTTTTAATCTTGAGGCTACATGTCCATGAAAGTATGTGAAAGTGACAAGGTTAGCCTTTCCCATAAATCCTTCTTTGCAAAAATGATAGAATGACTTTAAAGAAGAGAGGCATGGGATTTTGTACATGCAAAATAAGTAATTATGATATATTCAGTTTTTCAGTTTGTCCTTACAAGTATGAGCTATGCCTCTGCATCCTGCTTCGAAATTATGTCCCTTCTAGTTTTGAAGTAGTGCAGGAAAATATTCAAATTACTGTGACAAATGTCTAAGTTTTAGTATCATGTGTACAAAAGAATAAAATATACCCAAGCTATAATACATCTCAGTTTTTTATTGCAGTTTATTATGATGTCACCAGAAAACCCTCAGTGGAATTCTGAGGTTATTATGTAGAGTTGGGACTACATTGGTCTTTGTGCTGTATTATTTATGGCAAAGTCACTGGAAATGTTTTATTCAGTAGAAAATGTTGAAGCTGGAAAGCTCCTGGAATGAAAGAACAAAGACATTTTTCAACAGCACTTTCAGCTCAAAAATAGATTAATTAGATGTGTTAAGTATCCATTAGGGAATTAAGTTATCCTAACTACTGTGGGAGTGTAAAACTTTAGTTTACAGAACTGCCAAAATTGGAACTCAAGCCAGCACATAAGAGAGAGGCTGTTTGTTTACCATGCTGAATTACTGAAAACTGGGAAACATGAATAAGCAATAAAGAAAAAAGCTGATGCCTTTTTTTTTTTTCTCTTTTTTAACAGATCAGATTGTACCTCAGGGAGTTTTGAGGGCCAGAATGGATATGAGTTTAAGTAGTTAAGGCTTTACTGCTTTACTAGCAGGTTCTGCTTGTAGTGCTATCCAGCCAGCTTCAGAGAAGTCAGAAAAATGAAAGAAATTCAAGTCAGTGGGTTTGCACACACATAACAAGTAGTTAATAGGTTTTCATTTCCAATTTCTAGCTAGCATCAGATATTACAGTGTGTTGCTGAAGGCATGGTCCTCGTGATATCTTTTACAGAAGATAGGAGGATTCAAGCAGCCCGCAGCACATTTCATTTCCATGAAACATTTTGGTAGTTACTGCACTTTGGCCTTCGGATGTGTAGCCAGAGCCCTTACAGCCTGCTTTTCTTGACTGGTATGAATGTTGGACCACTCATCCTAGTCAGTGTCTCAAGGTATCCAGAAGCCTATTTTGAGAAGAAAAGTATAACAAGCTTATGTTAGGCAGTGTGCTAGGGAGGACTAGTGAAATGCTTTATTTCCCTATTAGTGTCTCCTAGTAGATCTTTGCTGTATAACCTCACTTGAAGTTGATGGCATTTGTTCTCTGCTTTACTGATTAATTTGGGTTGAATTGCTACAATTTCTAATGAATTTAGAGGAATATTAATCTCCTTTGCAGACAAATTGCTACTATTCATACCTTTGGGAGCTCAGCTTCTCATCTTCTGCCAACAGGCAGTGTCAGGAGTAGAGGCACTCAAGTCATTGTGTAGTTCCTAGATGCATCTTTTGTTCACACTTGCCCCACATTGCAGATGATGTTTAAATTAAGACTGTCAGTATTTCAAATGCCAAAACACTGTGGCAGCAAAGCAAAGCATAACTTCTATGTTCCTTAAATCTTTAGATCACTGTCTCAAATGCAACATGAGTGAATAGTAATTAAGAGTGGCTTTTCTTGGTAGATGCCAGATAAATTTGAAGGTCTCTAGCTAGCTCCAGCACAACCTCAGCAGCAATCTGCCCTTCCAGGTAACTCCCTCAACTTTGTATACAGGGCATGACGTGCTGTGGTATGGAGTACCCCTTTGGTTAGTTTGGGTCAGGTGTCCTGTCTCTGCTTCCTCTCGGCTTCCTGTACACCTCCTCACTGGCAGAGCATGAGACTAAAAAGTCCTTGATCAGGGTAAGCAACAACTAGAACATCAGCATGTTACCAGCATTGCTCTCAGACTAAAGCCCAAACAGAGCACTGTACCAGCTACTGGGAAGCAAATCAACTCCATCCCAGCTGAAACCATGAAACCATGATTCACTTGAAGCGAACATGTCCCAAGGCTCTAAAAAGCTCAATAAAACTGACATGTTTTCTGCAAGGATGGTTACACAAGAATGCAGTAATTGGGGTAGATATTTCCTCATGCTGAAAAGCAGAATTTTCTTAAACCTTTCTGTTAATGTGGTTCACCCAGATCTTCTAACTGGCTAGCAAGCAGTATTACTAGATTTTGACATAGCCGTCATTGCCAACAGTCAAATCCCTTGACTTAGTGTGCCCTGTTCCCTAAGCCTGGCTGTGGAGAAACATTGGAAAGCTTTATCTGAATTAGTCATAAATAAAGACTTCAGTGTAAGCCATGACATCAGTTATTTTATCCTAAAATTTAGTGACTCTTTCATGCAGATAGTTTTGTGCAACAGCCAAGACTAACAGCTAGCCTAAGTCATTCTGTAATCCAGATCTACAGAGATACTTTGACGCCCAAGCCAATGACCTCAGTGGTATTTAGCCAACTAACAAGGAATTTGGTTATTCCTTTATGGAGCTGACCTTCTGTTTTTCTGCATTTTCTGTTTACTTTTTAAATGCTTTTGGCTGACATATAAGAAAAACATGTTACCAATTCTAAGCCTAGGATTTGAATTACAGAAGAGGTTATTCTTTGGGGAAAGAAACATATGCAAATCCTAATATGATATTTTTTTCATTCTAGTTGAAAGCAGAGATAATTTTTAAAATTACGAAATCCTAATATGATATTTTTTTCAGTCTAGTTGAAAGCAGAGATAATTTTTAAAATTACGAAGTCATTAATTTGTACTAAGCCAGAAAATGAAAGTGACCTGACAACTGGTGCGTGAATAAGGTGTAGAATGTGAAACAAAATCAACAAAGGCTGACAAGTAACATGTATCTGTTAATAATTCATTCTCAATTGACTCAGTTCATCCTCAGAATAGCCCTTTATTGTAGTTAATCTGTGTAGGATAGTATTAGTATCATCTCAGTAACTGCAATGAGAAAAAAACTGAACTTAAAGACCAGATATAATATTTTTGCCACAGTTCTTCATGATTGATAAACAAAAATAAGGTGAACTGTGACCTGACTGTTGCTTCCCTAGAAGTAGAATTTGTCTGTAGATACTCATTTACAGATATTATATTTTATAACAATTTTTTTCAACTTTATCTTCCTTTTTTATTTTTAAACCATTTTTGTCATTCAGTACGTTATTGCTTCAAAATTAGAAATTCAAAGAGATAAGTTTTAAAATGTGGGATTATAATTCTTTTACTCATGTTAGACATGTACTTTGCTTTGCAGGTAGTTACACTAAGATCAGTAAAACTATCACAAAATTAAATTCCTATCCAGTGTGGATAACAGTATCAGAAATCGGGCATCAACATATACCCCATAGGAATTAGCCAGCCTGACAAATACTTTGTCCTTATTTTGAGATCTTGTGTGGCAGCTGTTTAGTGAGACCAGGTGGTCTAGTGAGGCTGGGAATTTATGTCTCCACTACCTGTATTTGTCTGAGCAGAGAATGGGTTGTTTAATCCAGGAATAAAGGTACATCGAACAATGTGTAACCTACAAACCAGGCTGGAGGCAAAGTAGTTATAAAAATTCTTTCTGCTGGAAAGGAACCTCAATGGTTTAATAATTTTATTAGTTCTGCCAAGGTTTGTCATTTCTCTTTGTTTTGCTGTACCTCGGCTGCTGGGTTGTGAATGTCATACCAGTAGTCTGCAGAGTTGCTGGTTATAAAACACAGTTTCTGAAGGAGGTCATATATATTATGATCCCACTCGACATGTTTGTGTGAGGGGATAAGTCACTGATGTGATGGGTTGTTTCCATTTTTGCAGCTTGCCTACGCAGCAGCGTGCATGCAGGTACACCTCGAAGGCTCCAAAACTTCTTTGTTGGTCCTCAGCATAGGATCAGGTGAACCAAAACTTGGGTTTACTGCTGACAGTGTTTAGCACATCTATAGAGTTTATGCTCATATTTGGTTTTCTCTTGTCCTCTTGCCATCATTTTCTCAGCATAGAACAGCACCTGCAATTGTGAAAAGATGCAGAGCAGGGCAACTGAAATAAAACCTATATTTTAAGACAGTACACCAAACAGTGAGGAACTGCAGGCTAGTTAATGCCAGACTTGGCAGCTACAACATGCCTTCCTGAAGGCATTGACGTAATTCTCCTCCTCATTATTTCCTAGCTAGTGATGCCTTTGTCTTGCTTGCTTCTCAGACTGCTTATAACATGCTTCCCATACCTGATTGTAGCACATTTTGGACTAACAGCTTATGTCTTGTGTTGGTTTGCCTTTCTGAAAATGGCAAGATTGTTTTTATAGCCACAAGATATATAGAGGAAATCTTTTCCTTTCGTTTTCTAACTGTACTGTTTTGTGGCAGCAGGTACACGTAATTTATATACCAGTTAGCAATAATGTTTCAGAAAAAATACATTGTTGCTTGTTATATTAGAAATTATATGGCTTGTAAAGTAATGACTGCAGTTTCACTAGGTGTTGTCACTAGAAACTGGAGACTCAGTAAATACTTTTTGTAGACTTTTCTAACAGTATGTATGACAAATAACACAGCAATTACAGGACATGACAGTATGCACCTTGTGATGGTTCATTGCGCTTCTAAGCACTGCCTGGACATGCAGAAGTGAATTGGCAGCAGCAACACAGAATTGATGAATATAGAATGTTGTTTTTAGCTAGTGCATTTCATGAGTGATGCTTTCAACAGATGATTTACTGTCAATGCAACAGTAATACATTTACTTCTACACAACACTTTGCCTAATGGTGAAACAGAGAGAAATCCTCAGAAGGCCCACCAGTGTCTACTGGGGTGCCTTTCTGCAGAGCTGCACCCCAGCCTGGGTTGTTGCAGGGGGGTATTTCTCCACAGGAGTACATGGCTTTGTATTTTGACATTGCTGAATTTTACACTGCTCCTGTCAGCTCATTCCTCCAGCCTTTCTAGGTTCATCTGGGTGATAGCCTCTCCTAGAGCAATCAGCTGGTCTCACAACTCATGTCATCTGGCAACTTGACAACAGGGTAAGGTCATGTCTCAGGTTAGACTTCTGTGGTACCTGTTACCAGCTTCCAGTTGAACTACCTGTGAGCCTGATTATCCAACCAGGAATTTTTCCATCTTGTTTCCTACCCAGCCAGACCTAATCACTTAATTTGGATACCTGAATATTGTGGGAGACAGTATTGAAAGCCTTGCTGAAGTTAAGGTAAATTACAGTCATTTCTCTAGTCTTGCCCACAAACTAAGTCATTTTATTATTGAAGGCAACTAGATTGGTCAAGCGCGATTTGCCTTTGGTAAATCAATGCTGGCTGCTCCCAGTCAGCTGCTTCTCCTTCATGTACTCACAAGTGCACTCTTGAGAGGACTCACCCAATGCTGTTGGATAGCCCACCTGAATTCCATGAATCATCTTTTTTATCATTTTTTAATATAGTCTGGGCATTTCTTTTCTCCAGTGGTCAGGGACCTCCCCTGCTGTCCTTCAGCTTTCAAAAATTAAAGCAAGAAGTCTTGTAAGGACATTGGCCACCTCTCTCAGCACACTTTGATGCAGCCTGTCAGCTCCATGGACTTCTATTGGTCTAGTGCTCTCAACCAATCCCTGTCTTGTCTGATTGACATTTACTTGACCACCTACTGCTGTTTGTTCATTGCCTCCTTGAACCCTACCTCTAGTCACAGAGATCTTGTTGAGGAAGGGCAAGACAAAGAAGGTGATGAGCATCTCAACCATAGCTGTGTCTGCTGTACCCCTCAACAGGTCCACATTTCCCTTTTTCAGGATTTTGGTTCTGTGAAAGCTGGTCTTGTTGCCCTTGAAGTCCCTCAAGAGCATCCACCCTGAGTATTGCTTTCCTAATGCTATCAAAAGTTACCAGGAAGCATTTCTAAATTCTACCATTATAGCTAGTCCATGCTTCTACTTTCCATACATTGTTTGGTAAGATGAAAGCTTTTTTTAAATTCGGGGGGGGGTGGTGGGTGTTGTCGGTAATTTCAAAGTCTAGTAGATGATTGAGTTGCTTTCCCTGCAGGAACAGAAACTAGTTTACTTTGAGTAATTCCCCTGAATTGAGTAATTCCCCTTTGAGTAATTCCCTGCATCCTTTTAAAAATATTTACTGCTTCCTTTTCACACACTGGCTGTAATGAGGTTTCACAGCTCATAGGTGTTTCAGAACTCATAGGTGTTTATCTGGGCTTGATAATTTTATTTTTTTACTTTTCAATTACAGATTAGCCATAGTACTTACTCTCCTCATACCTTAGTCCACTAAAGTCTCACATTTTTCTTCCTAAAAAAAGGGCATGTCTCAGTCCTCTAGTAGAAGACCAATATACTTGGTTTCAGGAAAGGTTTCATCTAGCAGCTTACCCTGGATGATCCCATATGAGTAGATTCTTTGAACGCTCTCTGCTGCTTATGTTCTTGAAGAGGAATGCCATATTGTTGGACAAAGAGGAGAGGACTGTGGGGGGTTTAATGCCATTTGCTGTTTACTTTTCAAAAATTATTTTATCCCTTCCTTATATCTGCTATATGTTATCTGCTTGGAATTTAGCTCTTGTTCAATGTTCTTCTAAGCCCATATGTCTGAATTTTAGAGGATTTCTTTTTGACTCAACTAACCTCTGAACCCTTGCCATCGAGCTCTATTGATTTCTTCTGTTCCTGCTTTCTGTTGTGTTCAGAGGCATACATATCCCTTTAGATTCGGTTACTGTTTTCTTCAGTCCCATCCCTGGAACATCTAGGAATTCCTCCCCCACCCCACTCCCATAGGACCGTTTTCACTAGCCTCTATATTTACACATTTCAGGAACACAACTTGGAATTTGATGATTTTTCTACATTTGTGCTTCCACTTTCTGTGGCTGCAGTGAGCTTTTACAATTTCCTATTGCCTACTTCAGCATGTCGTTCAGCCCCTCGATTTGTCCTTTGGTATTATCCACTGCATTTAAACAGTTTAGACAAAGTTAATTTGTGCCAGGGAAACTATAATGTATTTTAACCATAGATGTTTTCAGGTAGTTATTTTGAAACCTTAATGAATGTCATTAAAGGACCAAACATACTGGAGAGCAATTCTATAGGACAGGAAAATAAAGGCCAAGAGGTAAAGACACCTTAAAGGGTTCTAAAATGTATTTTTAAGTCCAAAGCTGGATTGACAAAACCATATTTGGGATGCTGTAGTAACTTCTAAACCGATTAAATTTTCTTATAGGGAATGCATAAGACCAGATAATATGTAAAGTAGAACAAATTTAGTGGTCTAAATAGCATGTACTGTGATGAAAAGGCAGTTCACAAAACCGCAACAGGAATCTTCCTGTTGCTGAAAATAGTGTAAGATGTGACCTGTGTGGTGGGTGCACAGTTTGGTGCAGGAAAATCACAAAAAAGCTGCTGTTCGTTGTGTAACCCAGTAGACTTATGTAACCCAGTAGCACTTCTCCTTTGCCACTGCTCAAAGGAGCTTGGCATTTGACAAGATCCTCTTACTCCTTTTGTTGTTCTCTTTCCATCCATTTTCACTTTTTCCACCTCTTCCTTTCACCTCATATTTCTCCTTGTGTCTTAAACCATATAATTTTTCAGCCTCACTTTGTCTTTTAAGAAAAAAAATAAAAGAATGAAAAAAAACCCTAAACCACCAAACAAAAGAAACTGGCTTGACATCTGTCTTCTAATGTATTGCCCTTTGCTTGCCTGCAGCTCCTTCGTGTTGAAAATGTGGCTTCAAGTCCCCTGTGTCTCTTTTCTTCACCCACAATTAAGGTCTCTCCAGGATCTCTCAAGGCAGACGGATATTCCTTATGGCACTGTGTTGGACTCTGCAGTCTATGAGCATGTCCGAGTGAAAGGGATGAATCCTTTTGAGAGGGACAGCATGTATTCTCAAATGTGGCGGATGATTAACAGAAGTAATGGTTCAGAGAACAATGTCTTGGAGTCAACTGCAGGTATTCAAAAGGTACTGGTTTGTCTTATTTTTGTCTTCCCATTGGAGATGATCTGCTTTAACACCACATTTGCTTAGTTGTTGCTTTTAACTATAAGGGGTGCATTTTCACCAAATAATGATCATGCCTGGTGCCAATTTCTGCAAGCCG
This sequence comes from Psilopsiagon aymara, assembly GCA_024733675.1. Taxonomy (NCBI): domain Eukaryota; kingdom Metazoa; phylum Chordata; class Aves; order Psittaciformes; family Psittacidae; genus Psilopsiagon; species Psilopsiagon aymara. Next base: position 42,738 of record JANRGW010040654.1, read on the forward strand.
ATTGTATCAGCACAGGGGATTGTGACTTCTCAGTGTGTAGTTTGGTTTCAACAAGATTTTAAAATGTAAGTATCTGGACTGTTTGCTCTGAAAAGGATTTATAGGTATGAGAGATGAATGCATTTGTCAGAATGCAGAATGGGAATAGGATCAGTGGACTATAACCGCAGAAGTTATGTGACAATGTACTGTACAAAGCTTAAAGCACTTTTAATACAAGGCATTGATCAACTTTTTTTTGTAGACACCTGACACTGAAAATCTTGGCTTTCAGTTGTAGCGCTGGGTCATGCATGTTTTGAGAGAGGCAGGCAAAAAAAGATGATCTGGCTTTAAAGAAGAGTCTCACAGCTACCCTCTGTAGTTACCCTCTTTGAGATCCAGAGACTATTTCTGTAGGCACATTTGTGAATGCAGTAGCTCCCTCCCAGTGTTTTGGTTGACAGCTACAGCTTTCATAAGAACACTAGTCCATGAAAGGGTTTGTTATGAAAGATTATTGGTTTATGAGTGACTGTATACAAACTTTTTCTCTAGTGTTGTATTTTCACAGAGACAGTTTTAAATAAAATCTGCGTAATATCATATTTTATAGATCTTAAACTTCAAACTTTGAAGGTTGATTAGAGCAAATATCCATGAAGTCATGTGTTCACTTGTTCTAACCTTGGCTTAGTCACTTCTGAAAATCCAGACATGCGCTGCCTTTTGTCTCCACCAATATCCATTTTTGCCAGTAAACTTATAATTTCTGGTGTTTTCACACTGGATACAAACATATGAGAGAAAAGAGTATCTTAAAAAGAATGATGAAATCACTGGTAGTCTCTTGATAATAAAAGAACTACAATATAACAAAGATTTTTTTGAGCCTTAAAAATCACTAATCCACCCTCTGTGTAACTGAGATCGTATTTCTCCTCTGAAGGACGAAGCAACATGAAAGAAGAGGCAAGAGAGGCCTTGGGGAGCCGTACTTTTGAAACTCCTTTAGATAAAGTCATAAGCTGAAAAAGCAAGGAGAAAAAAAGACAGTTCAAAGATTTATTGGCTTAGAGGAAATTGCTTTTTTTGAGAAAATCTATTTTGTAGCTCAGTTTGGAAGAGGCTGATAAAGCTGGGGTATGCCTTTTGTGTATATATATATATATATATATATATATATAAAAGAGTTGGCCTCTTTCTGGTTTGCTTCCCCGGGTTATACGTGGGGTTTCAGAAGAATATAAAACCAGAGCATGTCAAACACACCTATGTTGACTAATGGCTCTTTTTAAAAAAATTCAACCAGTATATCATGGCTGCAGATAATTCCAGATTGCAGTCTTTGATTTCTCATTCCTAGAAACATGGTAGTCGCTGTCCTAAAGCTTACAGTACTAGAAATATCTGAGTTAATTTCCCATGCCTCTGCTTCCCAAGTATAAGTACTTGGAAATAATGGTGTTGAAAAACCAAGCTGCAGCCTGGGAACAAACCATCCACTTTTCAATTTTAAAATATCAGAGGGCTCAAGCCTGATTCTAATGAACATATGCATCTACCTATGTGCAGTTTCCTCATGTTCTTTCACCTTAAAAGAAGAAATGACAGGAAAAGATTATTTATCACTTGCTGTTCAAGCAGAAGCTTTTGGGAGGTCACATTTGACCTGATAGAGAAGAAAGCTGGAGGAAGAATGTGATGTTAAAAGCTATTACTAAGCAAAAAAAAAAAGATATTTAAAAAGGTGTCTGATAAAAGGTTTAAAAATGTATCTGATAAAAGGCAGAGATTATAATCTCTGTAACGTGCTTCAGAAAAATGAAAGTGCTTCAGAGGAAAGAATTCATGGGTCCCTTTTGCTTATTTATGTACTTCATAATGTTCTTCAGAGTCTTGAATGAATTTAACTGGCCACATCAGAGCTATTAACTCAACCAGATTATAACACTGGAGAAACTGAGCCAACAGGTCTCCCTCTGTGCTTTGTTTTGTTTCCATCATTAATCAGCACTAAAGCGTGACTGAACAGCAGTTTATTCAAGTTCTCTGAGGCTGTTACCTTGGAGTTCCTAGACTGCCAAGTGAGGGCTGAGAATTAAGCGCTTCCAAATGGGTCTTTGGAAAGGGATTTCCACTAGGCTGACTAATAACCATGAAGAGACTGTGATAGGAGGGACCAGCATGGGAGAGAGGTGTGCAGGAAGGATGTAATGGATGCAATGGCCATGGTTTTCTTTGACAGCAGTCCCTGCTGCACCCTCTCTGATGTTAAATGGGATTTTCAAGCAAACATCACAGAAGAGTCTTTGCCAAATGTCTTAAAAGTTCTTCGGTTTTGTCTTGATTTTATTCCACAAATTACAGTATTACTCTTTTTATTTTAAGGAGCGTAGCAGTTTAATGGTGATGTATATATAAACAGGAGGAAGGGGAGTGGGATCAACTGCTATTTACTCATTGCATCATCCCACTTGCTCAGCAGGACTGCATGCTCTCTGTACCGGTGACTGCATGAGGAATAGCAAAACCGAGTGAAAGTAAAATACAGCCAAATGACAGTGACTGTGTAGTCCCATTTTGTATCAGGCCATCTACTGCTTTGACCTGCTTTTCCTGGCAGGAGGGCAGGGTGGGCAAGAGAAATAAGATGGGAAGATTGTTTCATTGTAAGTTTTCAAGTTTTGATATTTATTCATCCTGTTCTTCTCATAAATCAGCTGCATGCATACATGTGTGTGCTCCTGTTCCATCCATACTGAACAGCTGTGTACACCATCAGGTCTGGTTAGAGAGCAGCTGGGTAGATTTACGCTGGAGAGCAGAGATACGTTAAACAGGAGATAAATTGCAGTCCCTTTAGATATTTTCTGCCACTTACTGTCTCTTTCTTTCTCAAAAGGCAACAAAAAAACAGTTGAAGATCTGAATTGAAGGTAGGGAGGCATTTAGTTGTTTTCCTCCTCAGCCAAATCAAACCGGATGGGGAGGGTAGATGTATTCCTATATATGCTTGGATTAGTCTGAAGAATATTCACATTTATCTTTTTTTTCTTTATTATTCCTAAGTGTTTCATGTTTTTCAAATTGATTTTCCTTTTTTGCATAGGTTATGAAATATGCATCTCATTCTGTCAAAGGAATCTCTATTTTCATGGAAGTTATTTATTCGGAGAGGATTTACAGAGGCCTAAGTCATGCCTGCTTAAACATTCATTGAGGACTCCAAGAAAAATCATTTAGGCTTAAACATATCACATTACATACCTCTTTATGTCTTCTTGAAAAGCACATTACCCTGCTTAATCCTTTACAAGCACTACAGGCTTTCCTATCCTTGGAACTATTCCCATTTAAAATATAATGAGGCACTTCCATTGTGCCCCTGTCTGCTCTTTGTTCCCTAGAGTATAATATTGCCTAATGCCCTATCCTACCCACCTTGTTCCTCTGAACATGATACCATAGCCTACAGCATCTGCATTTTTCTCAGCAGTACAAAGTGGAAAATTCCTCTCCCAGGCTACATCATCAGAATCCGAATGTGTTTGAAACCTCTCTGTTTAACTCTATCTGCAAAACATTTAGCCAGTAGGAAACTTGCGAGTGACTGTCAGGTGAAATAATGCTTCTGGATGGTACATTGTAAGAAACTCCTCTTAGGCTGTCGTATTTCCTCTTCAGCTTGCACATGGTATCAAAAGGAATTTGATCCTGAGATTTTGTTTTTCTTATGATCCTACTTGCATTGCCAGTGGAAACATGCTAGCAACTGCTGAGCCTGTTTGTTTTTCCTGGACATGAGGAAGGCCGCGATCCGGGGATGATCAAGGGGTTGGGGCACCTCGCATATGATGACAGACTGAGAAAGCTGGGGCTGTTCAGCCTGGAGAAGGGACCTCATAGCAGCCTTCTAATATCTGAAGGGGGCCCAAATGATGCGGGGGAAGGGACTCTTTATCAGGGACTGCAGCAATAGGACAAGGGGTAATGGGTTCAAATTTAAACTGGGGAAGTTCAGGATAGATATATGGAAGAAGTTCTTTACTGTGAGGGTGGTGAGGCAGTGGAATGGGTTGCCCAAAGAAGTGGTGAATGCTCCATCCCTATCAGCGTTCCAGGCGAAGTTGGACAGAGCCTTGGGCAACGTGGTCTAGCATTAGCTGTTGCTGCCTGTGGCAGAAGGGTTGGAACCGGATAATCTTTACCCAAACCATATGATTCTACAACACTGGGGATGGCACTTTTACCTTCCTGAGAATACTGAAATAGTAATAATATTGTTTTAACTACCTATGAATAGGCCATAACACAGCTTTGCTAAGGTGATTTGTCTGGGGAAGAAAGGGGTAATAATGATTTGCAGTTCTGCACTAGAACAAGTTGTTAATAACTGGACATGGTTATTCTTAATTTGTTTTCAGCCATAGCAACAGAATGAAGGTTTGGCCAAAAGATGGGCCAAAAACCTCCCAAAGTAGCTAATTATTTACTCACAGACTTGCCATTAGAATCATGTTTTAGTGGTGAATATGCTGATCACACCACAAAAGTACCTCGTTGATATCTGCAAGTCCCCACATCTTTGTTGTGAACATTTCTGCCTATGGAGTTGGCCAATAAAAAGACACTGAAACCAAGAGATAACTGAGACAGACTTCTTGGGTATTGGACCTGTACCAATAGCAGTTTGACAGTGGCTAAGAAAGGCATAGGAAGCAAAAAAAAAGAAAAAGACAAGAGCATATAAAAATTCTGTGGTTGTACTCCAGTCCCCCTTATATTTTAACTCACTACAAGGGGGTCAGCTATGCTGTGCAGCTGTTGGTTAGCAAACTAATTATCAACCCAGACACTGGTTCCCTGGTTCCCCTATGCCTCTGGAGGTGATGCTTCCTGCGCAGATGAGATGATTCGTTGCTGCTCTACAAGTAATAAGGTTCAGCAGTATTCTTAAGACATTGACATGTTCAGCCCCACAGCTGAAAGTGCAATTTATTTATTTTGCAATTACTGTCTCCTCTGCAGTCCATGACTCGGAGCTGACAGGTGCCTGAGGGTACAAAATGCACCTACTGTCCTCACTTTGTATTATCAGGGATAGTCTGGCAATTTTTTTTGTTTTTTTTTTTTTCTATAATCCTGTGTATCTTTGCTTCCAAATCTAGGGCTTGCAGCAGTGCAAAAATTTAGAGTCCTGATGAGAAAGCACTGCAAGTGCACTGTGGGGCTTCTTTCGGGCACTATCAAAAGCTTAACAGTTGCATGGTTAGGTTAGGGGGCCAGTGTGTGGATGTATAATACCTGATCTGTGACATTTTACAGAGCATGAGGAAGATTCTGTGCATAGCTTTAAAAATGAGATGTAATACTGTTTTCCCGATGCCTCATTTTCTCGGAATTCAAGGTAGGCTCAACAAAAGGCTTGCTCTCCCTCACGAACATCTAAGCATATACCGAAGTTTGATCCAACTTTGACTTTCTAGAGAGTTTTCACAGGTTTTATCTCAAGTAGAGCACCTGGAAAAGTTATTTTCTGCAGTTTGGCTTTATTCAAATGAAAATGTAAGTCAAAATTTGAGTCAGCCTATATATCAAGTATTGCATCTGCACAGACATGTTCACTCAACTACTAAGCAAGTGAGCTACTGCTGTATTCCTTTTGTCTCCAAAGTTTCCTGAAAATTTTATCTGAGTTCATCTTCTCCTGTTTCATCTTACATGCTCCCAAATGCACCTTCCCTCTTTTGCTCTCATTGAAATGCTATCCAAGTTGCTCATGACTTCTGTTCAAACATCAGTCTGCATATGCCTGCCAGTCACTTCAACAGCCTCAGATGTCACTGACTGATGTCCTGCTGTGGTGCCATGCCACACTACCTTCCACGACTGTCTTTGCTTGCTCACTCTTATCTCTCTATTATTTTGGAGAATTTTCCAGATCTGTTCTCCAATTTCTGTGGGCTACATCCAAGACCATAGCCCTTTGTATCTCATTTCTGAGTATTGTCAAGTCCAAGCAAATTCAGCTAGTGGCTCCAGGGAGCCAACTTACAGTTCCGCTTCTCTTATGCTAAAGTGAGCTCTTATTATCTGAAAGTAAATGTGTGTGTTTTCCCTTACTGTGTTTCCATGTCCAGCCATGAACTAGTTCAACATACAACCTGCAGTAGCTGACTTCATCATCTTTTTCTTTCCTGTAGCTTTCTATTGCTTAAGCTTGTGTGTCTGTTTCTATTCTTCACTATGAGAGTGGTGAGGCACTGGCACAGATTGCCCAGAGACACTGTGGCTGCCCCATCCCTGGCAACATTCAAGGCCAGAGTAGAAGGGGCTTTGAGCAACCTGGTCTAGTGAAAGGTGTCCCTGTCCATGGCAGGAGGTTGGAACTAGATGAACTGGACTGGAAGGTCCCTACCAACCCAAACCATTCTATGATTCTATGATTTAAGGTTTGCATATTTACCTTCCATAACATGTCTATTATTTACCCATACACCCTCCAGTACATTGTTTCAGTAGTTTCCTGTCTTATAAAGCACTCTTTTTACATTTAGCTCTATTGGAAATGTTCCTGGGAAAAAAAAGAAAAAAATTGCCTGTAGTTCTAAGGCCCTTCATGGTGGATTCTGACTCCTGCTGTAGCTTTCTCATTTATGAATTAGAAATCATTTGTGTGAGCTTCCAATGCAACTCCTTTTTCAAGCAAGCATCTTTATGCTTTCTCCAAGGACTTTCCTGTAAGGTATGAAGTTTTCCCTCAATACAGTGGTCTTGTCTTTTCTTCAAACTCCTTAACACTCTCCTTTGTTACTCCACTAACAAAAATTTTGACAACTAGGTCTCTGGTGTGCTACGAACAGTACTCATCAGTTGAGCAGCAATGTCTTGTTATTTCTTTATGTTTTCTTCCCCTTCATTTGGCTTATTTTATAGCTAACAAATGAGAGGGGAACTCACAGTGTAGTCATCTAAATATCATCATAGATGTGACATGAGTAAAAATTAAAGAATTGCTATATTTCCAAGAATGAACTAATTGACACAGCCATTATCAGATGAAGAGTGTTTCTCAGAAAACAGCCTCTCTGTCTGACCTTTCAGCCTTCATCCTCAAAGGAGAGCTACAGCCTCACTTCAGAAGATGAGCATGGGAGCTAAAGTTCATAGAAGTCTGATACAGTATAAAAATATAGGGAGGAAAAAAACAGGGATTTTATTGAGCAACTAGCCCTTATTGTCTCTCATTTTCTCCAGTTTCAGTGGTGCTAACTACATATTTCTCTTGAATTGCCTCTTTGATTAATGTAATTGCATTAATTTCAGAGACAGTTTTTTAATTTTGAAGTTTTCTGCTTGATTTCAGAAGTTTGTTTGCCTGAAGGCTTGGTCATTTAGGGTTTCCCCCACTGATATATCTTTTCTGTTCAAAGGTAATTCTTTCTTAAAACCTTGCTTCACTTAGATCCTTAAACTGTCATGGCTACAACTATATTTCCATCATGTGTAGCTTTAGGTGCCTAATTTAGGTGCTGATGTTTCTTCCCTAGCTATTTTAAACAGACAGTTTTCTTCTCTAGAGCATTGTTGAGAGTGCCTCAGCTGGGAATTTGTTTTTCTTGGCAGCATATTTTGTACAGTACCTACCTAAATAAGATCATATTGCATGGATAGAAATGGTAATAAATAAAAAGAAATAGCAAAATATACTAATTTTGCTTGAATCCTGTAGAATTGCATTCTGCAGAGAGCTGAGACCATACTTTTCAGCTTGCAAAAGAACAGCTAACGGCCCTTTGAGGAGTAAGCATGGGATGTGGGAGTCCCCATGAGGGTATCCACCCTTCATCCTGATGGCCAAATGCAAAGCTAAGTACTTCATGCCTGTTTTAACAAGGCAAAACAGCCCACAGAGGAAAATTGATTCCTTTGTTGGTGGAGTTTTCACTTGAGGTTTCTCTTGTGTAGGAATGGACTACTTAGGATGGTGTCACGGGAGAAAAACCTCTCACATATTTCTGTCCTGATGGTAGAAACCAGATATGTGGAATTGTGAGGCTAGCTGCCACTGTAAAGTATATGGTGTATTACCAAACATGTGGTCGAAAACAATCCTCTTGCACATGCAAAAAGTAGTATTAATTTTGTATTCGTTATCCCTCTGTCTCTACCTGTAGAAATAACAAATAGGAGTTTCCTTTTTTCTTTTATTGTTTGGTTTTTTTCCTTCTTCTAGAGGTCTTTGGATATTTCTGATAAGTGGGGAAAGCAGGACTGCAACACCACACTGATAGCAAGCGCAGCTGGACCACAGCATGCAGAATAACTGCTTGTGGCTGCATATATGAGGAGTTTGTATCTGGTGATGCTTAGTCTATCTGCCTTTTATCTCCTTGTGCTTTTTTTCTGGTAGTGTACAGCTTTGGGAATTGTATGTATTCTCATTTGTTTCTGTGCCCATATCACATCTGAATACCATAATCCTGAGCTTTATATATGAGAGACTTTATATTTCTGAATACTAAGCAGCATGAGTGTTGCTTTCATTTGCACTGGCAAGTGTTGAATTGTAGAAATTCCAAGCTCTCTCCTGAAGCTGGGATTTTAGGGGATGAGAAATTTTGGAAAAGAGCAGGCAGTAAAAAAAAATGACAGTTATGTGATAATTTAAGAAAAAGAGTGTATTTTCAGTTAGTGATTGTAAAAGCTGAGCATGAGTATCTCAGAATAATGCTCAAAGGAAATTTTTTTGCTAGCATTATTTCTTGCTGAAGTTTTCTCAGCTGGCCACGCTCATTTGAGAGGCACTTGTTAGAAAGAATAACATAAACAGGAAAAGATGGTGAACCCATCCCTACAAACAAGTAGTTTAATTTTTGCATATTTGGGTCTAACAGAGCAATGCTGTTGTCATATCCCATTTAAAAAAAAAGAAAAAAAGAAAAAAGGTTGCTGAGTATTTGGTATGTGACAAGTGCATTTATTATGCATTAGCTCAGGAGAGGTCTGAAAGAGAAACAGCTCTCATGGGTGCTGTTACAAACTATCTCATGAGTAAAATACAGGCTTTAGTAAAGAGTGCAAAACAGGAGATATCTTTATGGATGTATTCGCAGCGAAATTAAAGTCCTGCTGCATATTAGTCTCTCAAAAACAGAATTAGATTATGTTCTCTGTTCTGCTTACCAGCTGCATAGGACTGGAAGGGTTTAGGACAGGGAGATTCTTCAGGGCAGAGAGGTACTGAGGAGGCAGTTTTGTTGCATGTCAGTTGTCATCTAGGCACTACTGCCGAAGTGACAGTGGTTCTGATGTGGCATCTTATAGTGAAAGCATGCTGGATTATATAGTGAAATAGAAACACAGGGAAACTTCTGCTAAATAATACACTTTTTCCAAGCCATAAATCTGCTTCTAATGCAGTTGGTAAAATTGTTTGTGCTACCTTCATAGACTCTTCTATGTGTGGCATTACCTCAAAAAAAAAAGAGTTTGACCAGCAACTTTAAAAGACCAAAACCTTGAGAGGAATGAGCAAGCTGTGCTGTGATGCTAGCAGAGTAGTGTACCTCTCCTTGTATGTCAGCAGCTTGTGAAGGGGTACATCCTTGTTTGGATTTTTGAGTAGCATGTACATTACCTCAGGTTTTGTTACTGCAGGGTGACTTTGAGCCCAGCACTTTCTGCTCTGCTGTATTAAAGCCTGGTATCTTCAGAAATGGGGTGTGCTGCCTGCATGTCATTCCATTTTGGCAAGTGGTCATTTATTTTGATTTAGCAGAAATTGGAATGAATATGATATAACAGGTCCTGTTACCTTTTTGGCACCTGAGATTGCTCTTTATTAAACAAGGGAGATGAATGTTGAAAGCTACAGACTCCTACAAGTACGCTTTCTGAGTCTGGTCAGAAAATGTGGGCTATTTCTATGCAACCTATGAGGAAGAAGGTTGGGATGAGTAAAACATCCTTCTTGAATTATTTTTTGTTACTTCTTCAGGTCACTTCTTACAGCAAATTTCCTATGGAGAGTGAAGGAAAGTTTTGAATTTGTGCAGTTTAACAACCACACAATTTCTTTTCTTCCCAGATCTAGTTCCATATCTGTTTTCAAAACCATCAGTGGAAAAGGTCTGTCAAAAATTGCTTCCTCGGGGAGAAATAGAAATTCGCGTTATATCCCCTCCTTCCTCAACTCCTTCTGTCCTCCCCATTTTTTTCTCTCATTCACGCAAAGGCAGTAGTAAACCCACAGCTCTCTTACCAAACACCCTCTGTGGCTCATGTTGCTTTCCACAACAGAGGCATATGTCCATGGTTTGATTCCTCATTTTGGTTTCTTATTATCCTAAGAAAGAAAAACTGCAGAGTGCCTGACAGAGAAGAGTAGTTTGGCATTTAGACCATTCTGGTTTGGCTACAGGGTACACAAAAGGTATTAGGCATCTGTTATTCTGGTCCTGTGAGCTCTTATTCCTCTATTTTATCTCCATTAACTTACTGTTTGTCCTACAGAGGTTCTCTAACATTTTCAGATTCATGAAGATGCTGGGGACTACAAAGACTCTACCCAGATCCAGCAACCTTGGCTCATTCTTTTCCTTCTGATTTCTCACTTGACTTTGTTCTCTCACCCTTACTTTTTCATTTTTCTGTTTTTGACACTCTGTCCCTTATGTTTGGATACCAGCTACTCCAACTATCCCCGGCTCTCTGAGCATTTCTTCTTTCCAACCTTTGCCTTTCTGTGCAGTCACACATCCCCTTTGCTATCACCATCAGCTTAGATTGTTCCTCTGTACAATGAATTCTGTGAATTTCAATTTGCAATCAGATGAAACTTTCCAAAACTCTGTCTGTCTCTTTGAAGCCCAGTTGCAGGCTCATAGTGTAGTGGGCTGCACTGGGGATGTATTGCAGATCAGGGGAAACACAGACTCTGTTATGGAAACAGGAGAGCATACTCTTGCTTCAGGCACAGAACTTGGTAATGTATTCACTTTCTTGCTTTAATGTTTCCAGCCAGTATTTTTGTGTATTAACATACTCTAATAATACCCAAATGCATAGTGATGCATTAAGAAATGCAAATTATGGGATTAACTGTAAGGCTGTTTAAAGGATATATGCAATAGAAAAGAGAGATGAATAGAAGCAATCAACTATGAGGCTGCAAGTCTAAAATGGTGAGAGAAGTAACAGAGAGATCTCATTTCATATTTTTTTAAGCTACTATGCCAATCATTTCTAAAAGTCTGACAGATGTATATAATTTCTGGTAAATAACTTGTTACCAAACAAGAAAAAGGTCTATTCTAGAGACAAACAAACGCAATGAGTAGATCTCTAGCGCTGTCAGACATTTGGTAGTCCTTCATTAAGTCATTAAGAATTTTTAAATTCTAATACTCATACAGCTGCAGATAATAGAGCAAAAGAGGATAGCTCAAGGGGAACTTGCAGCATCTCTGATAGCAAATTTTTAAGCTATCCTTAAATAATCAGTGCCTTAACAAGCATATTGGTAGACAGTGAAATGATAGTGACGTAATAAGGATGCTCTGGGAAAATTAAGTTGTAAACTAAAAAGCACTGGAAGAATACTTAGGAAAATCATCCTACATCTCTAACATTTAGAAGTATCAAGTATCTAGGTATCAGAAGCTCTAACTAAAACAAATGATTGCCCTTACAGTCATCCTAGACTCAAAACAGGAAAGAGGAGAAAATCCAGTGTGGTCCAAGATACCATCTAGAGAAATAAAGCATTGAAGAGACTAATTTTTCAAATACAAAAGAGGAACACAAAATTTTACCTGTGCATCCTGGCTGCTTTTTGACATTGTCCTCAGTCATCTGAGTATACATAGTGGGAAATATTCTAGCAAAACTGCATTTTATTGAAATATATTAATTTCTTGAACCCCAAGTGTTTTGAGGAAAAAAGGATGTTTATGTTGTGTTTCAGGAGGAGGAAAGGAGGAAGAGAACTAGTTTGAACACCAGATTTGGTGATTCAAACTGGATAATTCTTACACAAAAATAACTGGTGTCCTACTCAGCAGAGTGCCAGAATATGTGATTAACTTTTGTGAGCTTAAACCAGGCTCATGCCAACAAAGTCCTGAGGTTGGGATGTAGGGGATTATTTCTTCAAAGGACAATTATCAGAAGCAGAAAGTCTCCAGCATAGATGCTGTCAGGCTGCAGTAAGGTCTGGTGTCAGGACATGATCTTTACCTCTTGAGGATGCTTTGCTCTCTAGCCTTATCCACTTGCCTCCTCTGGAGCAGTGTGAAATGAAAATACGCCGCTTTAACTCCCCCTGAATATTTCAGGAAGGTTTCAAATCCCATTCAGCAGTTTCCCACAGCTTTCTTCCCAATATCTGTGCAGGGCTCTGAAATCTAGGAGAGGAGTGCTTTGAACTAAAATGGGAACTCTGCATGCGAGTCATGGCTGTGAATATAAGCTGTGGATGGCTCCTGGGGTGGACCAGAGAGTAGCCTGGGAAGGCAGTATTTGGGTTCTGCCTCCTGACATTGTCTCTGAATTCTTTTGTGGGAGTTCAGAAGAGCTTTTCTAAACATTACCTGCACAGTTTGTTCAGCTCCTGCAGGTTTTGCGTGGTTATACTCAGGCAACGCGGCAGCCCCAGCTGAGTAGAGGGTCAGATGGAAGCAGCAAAATAGTTTTCTCCCTCCTGTTACTCAGACCTGCAAGACTGGGATGTGTCAGTGGTGTACTTGCATAGGCAGTGACAAGTGAAAATAAGAAATCTTTTCATTTTCTGTCATATGCAACAAAATCCTTAGAAAGCCAAACAAAGTAACCTGTTTTCTAAACAGTATATTATGATGCCTCCCTCTATTGTCTTTTTCTGACCTGATTCAAGCAACTGAGATGTTGTCTGAGTGCTGTTCTTGGAAAGAAATGTAGATGGAATGAACTTTCGAGTCATCAGCTTAAAAATTTAGAAGTAAGAGAAGAACAGTGAGGAAGGTATGCCAGGTAGGTAAGCTGGCTTTCTTGAAGATGTCAACTGAAAATAAAGCCAAAATCCTTCTGTTAGATAAGCAGAATCTTTCCTTAGGCTGAAGAGCAATGATAATTGTGGGTTTTCCACCATTTTATTCTCTTTATTTAAATTGCCAGCAAGTAGTTTTTGTCTCGGTATTTGATTAAGGTGGCAGAGTTGTCTGGTTTGAAAATGTGACTACAATAAATCAGTTTCCTCTCAATAGCCCAGCTATAGGAGGAGAGGATTAGAGTGCCATGTGGACTATTTTAAGAAACATTTTAACCAGGCTGTAATCACATTTCATTCTTCTACCAGTTTGCATAAAATACCCAATCTAGATAGACTGCACAACTCCCTCACTGAGATTGCAGTGGCAGGAGAGGGTTATTTACCATTCCTGGCCCTAAAGCTTTCCCACTGCACGGGGGTTGATTGGTGTTTATGGCTGTTTGCAGAATGGATAGTTAATCAAATGAACCAGACCCTATTCCCTGCTGAATATAACAGGGAGGGATATAAATACCAGAGACTCTGTCAAGATGGGTGGAAAAGACAATGCATCTGTAATGAAAAAAACAGTAGATAAACAGCTGTGTTATACAAGTCTGTAAGTACCAAGGGGTTTTGGTCACAACATCAATCAAAGAGCTTAAGCTTTGGTTATTTTATCATTCTGACCTCAGGACGGGGTTTTGTTGTAATACTGTCATGATGTAACCCCAACTGGCAACTAAGCCCCACACAGCCACTCACTCATTTCACCGCAGTGTGATGGGGAAAGAATCAGAAGGGTAAAAGTGATAAAACCCATGGACTGAGATAAAGAGAGTCCAGTAGGACTTGCACACAAGCAAAGCAAGGGATTCATTCACCACTTTCCATGGGCAGGCAGGTGGCAGTGATCTCCAGGAAAGAAGGGATCCATTGTGCATAATGGTTACTTGGGAGGACAAATGCCATCACTCCAAGTGCCCCCCACTTTCTCCTTTTCCCCCCACTTTAATATGCTGAGCATGCCATTATATGGTCAGTTGGTGCCATCTGTCCCGGCTGTTTCCCCTCCCAACTCCTTATGCACCCCCAGCCTACTCACTGGTGGGGTGTGGTGAGAAATGGAAAAGGCCTTGACCTGTGGAAGCACTGCTCAGCAACAACTGAAGCATCCCTGTGTTATCAATACTGCCCCCAGCAAAAATCCAAAACATGGCCCTATACCAGCTACTGTGAAGAAAATCAACTCTACCCCAGCCAAACCCAACATATATACCTTTCTAGAAAGAGCTCTCAATTTGTGAGTAAACAGGACACGGCACCTTCCTATTAGCGAGTCTTGTCCCTAACTGGGATACAGATTCCCAGAAAACCTCGAAATTTCTCATCAATCTTCCACAAAGCACTGGCTGCAGTTCCTGAATATTCCTTTGAATAAGAGATGGATTGCCAGGGCATCTTTCTTGTGATAAATCCGGGCTACTGAAACATACCTTGGTCCAAAACAGTTTGAATTTGTGACCTCTGGGAGACACTAAAAAAATAATATGCGTCCTGCAGCATGGAGAAATGGCATCAGCTACCTTCCTACATTGCAGGTGTTCAGAAGATAACACATCCAAATTTGAAAGCATCTACATTTTGTTTCATGTGTGGCAGGAGTTTTGAGCATGGCTGTGTTTTGTTGTGACACATATACACTGGGGAAGCTGCTGGGCTGGACCTCTCAACAGTCACTGGTACCCTGTCACCTCATTCGTGGGTCTTCACAGAGTGTTGGTGTGAGAGAGGACACCTGCCTGTACATCCTTATACAGGAAAGGCACACAGCTACTGCTTGATCAAAAGCAGAATTTGGCATAGAAAAAATCAGGTGATTAGAAGCAGCAGTACCTTCAGAATCAAAATTTTGTCCTCAAGTGCTAAAATTTTCCTCAAGGCTTGTCTTTAAACACAAGTTGCTATATGAATCTCTCTTGGAGTCCCAAATGTTCCAGTTCACAGCAAGTGTGAAGACTACACACAATAATCTAGGTGCAGATCAGGCAGGTGTAAACAGCTTTCAGTCCATCAGATGATGCTATTAATAAATTGAACAACTTTGCTTATGCTATAGTTGTGCTGAAAGCTAAGTAAAGGAGATGGTTTTCTTTAAATGATAAAGTGTTCTTGGTTAGCTTTATCATTAAATCACTCTGGATTCAACAAAGTGAGCAGCAGATGGAACACAGCAAAGGGAGCAGAACAACAAAAAATGAAACATGCTATGAGATCATGGAAGAGAATCAAAGTACACAAACCTCAAAGAAAATCATAAGAGCTCATACCAAAATTCTGTCTAAAATAATGACATACAAAATACATTTTGGAATTATAGTTGGGGAAAATACTCAGGGTATTGTTTTCTCTTTCCATAGCTGCCAATAATTTAGACCTTGATTTAGACAACTGTGTTTCTGAATACATCCTCTAACACCGTGGTGTTGGGAGTCCCTCCACATTAGCAGACATAATAGCAGCTTTGCAAAATTAATTTTACTGGAGTGGAAACATCAACCAAGCTGATAACTCAGTATCGTGTAAATTCTTGGTGTATGATGGATTTTACTACCCTTCTTGCCATGCCTCTCCACCCCTGAGCTAACATCCCACTTATCAAAATCTTGCATCGCTCAATTTAGCCTCTCATCCACTGGTGTTTCCACTTGTTTGTCCACCTTCCTAGAACATTCCATCAAAGGTTTGCCCTGTCTTTCTACAACACTTTTTGTCATATCTTCAGAGTTAATTGCTCCCTACATTCAACATTAGAAATCATTAGCTCAAATTTGCCATCCATTGAAAACAGCCAGTGGTAGACTTTGGGTCTGTATTTGCATCCACCAATTTGGAAGCTGATTTGACTGTTCCAGATCTCATTAACTACGTAATATGAAGGGGAAATCTCATAAGAGCAAGAATTACTTTGCATAACACTATATAACATCCAGATCCATTCCTAGCTGAACAAAGACAAATTGTACCCACATAATAGAGAAACTTGAGGTTTGATTTGAATTTCTTTCTACTAGTGGTCCTAAGCCTGGTGGAGTTTCTTCGGTCCCCATAGAGTTTTACATGGTACGCCTTTTGACAGATACTGTCAGATTCCATTGTATCCTTTCATGATTTACACTGCACACATTCTGTACGTGTTTTCAGTATGTTTTAGTTATTACTATTCTATAAAATCTGTAAGCCGTGATGTTTCCAAACCCCCATGACAAATCTTTTGTACATTATGTGACTGTAGTTTTGATTTAATCTTTATCGTAATATACTCAATTTGTAGATTTTTTAATTTTTAACATGCTGTTGCCATATTTTATGTCCATACAGACGTTTTAGCTCTCAGTTCATTCAGCTCATCCATTGCTAGACCGAGGTTCGGCTCTGAGTGTGTGCCCCGTGTAGGTAAAAAGTCTGCTGAACTATGATTCACTCAGTAGCTGCCAAAAGTAGATGCCTGTATTGGGTCTCAGGTTCCCACTGAACTTGCATTATTGGGCTCTAAATAACTTGAAATACAACAAAAAGAATAAGCACAGCTAAAAAGCAATTTAAAGAGACAGGATAAAATATTATTGTGGTTTTATCTTCTTCAGCTACAATAAAATACACTCTTCATAGATATGTCATATCTAAGATAAAGGAGAATATATTTTCTTGGCATTGTATTTACTCAACTCTCATATACATCTTGTGAATTAAACTCTATCTAAAAATGAACATGAATCATAGAGCAACAAAGATCCTACATTGGACTTGATGTAGATGTCCATCAGTAGGAATTATGCTCTCCATTTGTGTCTGAAGGGATCATATTTTCAGAAGAAGAACCCATATGTGTGCACTTGCATTGCATAAAATCTTTTACTCTAACTGAACACAGATGGGATATGTATCTACACACAGAGCATTGCACAGCTACAGAGCTCTTGTGTGGGCTGTGCCTGCAGATGCAGACACAGCTGCTTTTCCTGAAAACTTGGTCAGGCGTACACCAATTTGTGAGAAGCCAGGTAACATTCTTTAATATCTCCCCAAAAAACTGAAGAATAAATTGTGTTCATTTCTTTCCATTTAAAAATCCATAATTATTGAAGGAATGAGGAGAATGCCAAAAGTATAGACCTAGGCAAGCAAATGTGGGGTTTTTTTGGCTTGACACACACTTAAGACCTTTTCTCATTGTGCTGGCAGCTCACATGTTCCCAGGTACAGTGAAGTACTGTGGCTTCTATTTCTTCCAAAGCCAGAGAAAAACTGCAGTTCTTCCCCACATTTAGTATATGTGCGTCCCATGCACTACCCTCTCATGGCATAGTTCTGTAAAAGAGAAGCTATTTTTAAGTATAGGTCATTATATAAATGTAACTAACAATTAACCATCAGTTTAAATATTAATTCTTCTTCTAGTCAAGATTGTTTTGTTTTTCAGTAATGTAAAAGGACAACACTGAATGACATTACTTTTCCCAACAAGGTAGTGGCATTTTTCAAGCCATCCCCACACAAATGATAGATGATACCCACCTCACATTGCTAGAATGTCAAGTTGATAATTTTATGATGCTATTGCTTGTTCATTTAATTTACTTTCGCCTTGTTTGATGCTAACTAATGAAATTATTTCTTTCACTTGAGTAAGATATTTACTGCTGTATGTGGTTAGCTGGGCACTTAGTTGTCCATGCTGCATGCCGAAATACCTGATATGTAAGTGCATTTTGTAACTAAGAAAACCTCACCTGTTGTTTCAAATTCTAGATGAAATGCTACTTCATTTTAAGATGGCAAATCAGCTGATTGTATTGTTGAGAAACACTGTATCATCAGTTTTTTCTATTCCATATATATTTTAACCCCATTTTTCTCATTATTTGTCTTAGAGACGCCTTGGCATTTTTATTAATGTGGTAGGGCTGGAAAAAGTACTTTAATCCGATTGTATTATATTTTTCAAAAGAAAACCAGTGACACAGGGTATACACATCAAACTCAAATTAAGAAAATTAATAAGACTGACTGATTAATTGCATTGTATGTTTGCCAAACAGGTATCTTTCTTGTTTATGATACAAGATTTTACAACATATTTTGTCCGAATTTGAATCTGAGAGGCACTATAAGGAATAGAGTGATTATTTTTCAACAATTCTTATTTTTAATCTATTTTTGGCTACTTTTTCTTAGCTCTTGTAAATTAGTTTCTGGAATCTGATCTGTTGTGTGGGCAGGGCAGGATGAATCAGAAACAAATATAATGGGAGTCTTTATTTGTTATTTACGAAGATGTGCAAAATGAATGTTATAACCTTAGATGAGTGCAAACACCTGCACAGGTTGTAGCCAGAGGTTCACTAAATTGTGTATACTTAAAGGCATAGACTGTAAGTATTTCACTCTGTAAGGATGCAAAAGCCAAACCTATCACCTGGGGCTAGGTTGTGATAAACATAAACGTAAAAGGTGCTCAGATGCATATGTTTCATGATTTGGGTGCTGTCTGACCTTCAGACTCTTTCTGGACACCATTTGTGTCTCTATTTACCCTGGTGAGTAAAGAACTCAGGTGCCTGCACCTTTACCTGGACATGCTCTGCTTGGCAGAGGATTAGTTGAGTGTTTTAAATGACTGTGACAGTATTCTTGATATGAACTGGTTTATATGAGGGATTTGACTTCCTAGCTAGTGGCCACAAAACACTAAGTGTTTTGAACTGCGGGAGATGTGCTGTCTGTTTTTTTCACCCTAGCACTCTGCTATCCCAGCAGCTTGCTGTGGGGTGGGCAGCAGCAGAGAGAAGCTGGCTTTTAACTCTATGGGGACAATATGTGAGATCTTGTTAGCTTGTGCCATCTTCTCAGTTGTTTGCATGGTGATAACGAGTAGGCAGTCAGAACTGAGTAAAAAATACCACAGCAGTGGTCTTCCTCCTCGCACAGCTTCTAATGTTTTCCATGGGTCCTAAACTGCAAAAGAAAAACAAAACCTTCTCAGCTCAGATCTGTAATATTTTCTTTACCTGTGGGTTCAAAGTACCTTCTCATGTGAGTTAAAATGCATTCAGTAGAGGGGTCTGCAAAGACCTGACAAGCTGGTGACCAGGGGAGGTGTGGAGGCATTAGGAACTCACGTATTAAAGGAACAATGGTTCTTAACAATGCACTGACCTGAGGATACAGGAACATATATTTTTGCATCTGAAGGGACCAATCCACCTGCAAAAGACCTGGTAGGGCTTAAAATGGTTGCTTAGGTGGAAATATCATAGGGAAGAAATTTCTCCGTGGAGCTTATCGGGAGTACTTTGCTGGAAACCATTTGTGGTGCCAGTCTGTGCAGCAACATGAACTCACAGCCTGAAAGAAATGCTTAGAGACACCCTGTCCTAGCCCTTATTGAATTCTCAGAGAAAGGGGATGCCATGTATCACTGATAGGTAAAAATCGTAATAGGCTAGGACAAATCGCAGTTTCTTTCCACAGTCACATGAACTGCTGTACTTAGCTGGAAGATTGACTGCTAGAGAAGAAGATTGATAGCTCTGTGCAGGTTTTCCAGATGAAGTAGCTTTCAAGACCACCAAATTCTATATGAAAGCAAACTGATTTGGGAGCACTTAGCCTTGTGATCTAAACCTGTTCCTCCATGCCGAAGCTTGTGAGATACAGTGCAAGTTGCCAGCAGTTAGTGCTTTTTGCCTTCTGCATTGTACCAAAATGAGGAGAAACTTGCTAAATTGTGCAGTACAATTTCAGAGCAAGGAAATAAGAGGGACTGAGAAGCATTTCTTCTGGAGCATTACAGTAGCATTGTCTAGGTTTGCAGTGTCAAGCTGGCTCCATGCAAACCTGGGCAGGAAATGCTTATCAGAGAGAAGTATAAAATGGTTCAAGAGAAGATAGTTACATTCTTTTACATAAGTAGTGGGATATTCTGAATCCTATTACTACTATGAAAGTGATCAGAGCTTTTGTACAAGGAATATAAAACATGGGAAGTCAATGTCTTTAAGTTTCTAAAATAAAACTTGTTTGAAATGAGCTTTTACTGGAGGATTTTTCAGTAACGTTGGGAGTTTTACAAAGAATTTTCTGTGGTTAAACTTCTTTTTCAGATGATGAATGGCTTTGATGAGTAGTTTTTTGACTTCGGATCATTTTTCTATCCTTGCAGTTTGTATTCAATAGGTATTTCTTTGAATAAGGAATGCTGCCCAAGAATTGCAATTAGATTGACTCTGCTTCTCTCCTAAGGAGCAGGACAAGAACCCTTTAGTTAGTGTCATGCTGGATTGATTTAATTTAAAGAAGGATGCTGCTTCTTTAAATTCACCTGAGTTTATCTTCTTTGTGAGACTTCAATCCACAGAATTTTGCTTTTCCACCCAAGTGAAGAAGATTAATCTGTGCACATTTCCTCATGCAAATAACTCTTTTACTGGGATTAGCATTAGCAAGGATACAAAAATATTGGAAGAGTGGGGTCAGACTTTAGTGACGTTTGGTTTAAATTTGCCTCATTATTGAGATTGCCACTTGGCCACCACAGATCTAATTTTTTGAGGAACCTGAAGTGCTTCCATATGATTTCTGTATATGGCCTTCACTGGGAGTACCTGTAAAATAGTCTCTATTACTGTTGGCAGCACTTAGCTGTCATTAAAAAAAAAAAAAGATAAACTGCATTAAAAAGAAATCTTGTCTTTCAGAGGTCTGCTTTGCTGAGATGTTTTTTTAATGATGTTTTTTTCTCCTGCTTTTATTCCATCTGAAATCAATGTTAGCTGTAATGAACCTGTGGTTCAGCTGCGTGTCAATGATCACATGATCCACAGCTTTTTTCATGCTTTGCTGTGATTACCTGGAGAAACAACTGGCTCTGTTCTCCCACCTCCCATGGAAACTGTACCTTTGATTAGCCTCTCTGTCTTGCTCTGCATCTTCTTTTCTTTCTTGTGGCTTACAAGATACATTTAATTACCGTGCAAGGTGCGATTGCACTGAACACTAGGAAAATTCTAAAACAAAGGCACTCTCTCATTACAGAGCTGTCATACCTTTGTAATTCTTCTAATTCCAGATGAATTATTCAAAGTCTGCCCAGTGTGTCAGGCAAACATGTGACCGTGAGGCTTTTCTCAAGAAGCTGGTGGCAGGTTGCATATGAGGAATTAATGCTTTTCCTGTTGAAGCTTTGTCTGAGCAAATAGGCATGGCGTTGAAGCTGATATGACGATGTAATGAAAGATAAACTTCATACTGAAGAGGAGATGAGGCTGGGACTTCTAACCTCTTCTTTCTTCCCCTAAGCTTCCTCCTGTTTCATTTCCTGCTGCCGTGCGCTCCTGGGCACTAGCTCTATAGTGCTTTTAGAAATTACTTTACACTATTCTGTTTGAATAAGTACAAAGAATAAGTTTCAATGTCTGTCAAATAGTGTCCCTTGAATTTAAAAAGCTTTCCATGCAAAATGACACCCTAAAGGTTTATTATTATTATTTGATTAGATGTTTGCCTTGATGACTGAATAGAGGTTTATGTGTATAGGTATATTCATTCTGTGCTTTAATACCACTATGGGAATTCAGCCCCTGTCATGCACCGCAGAGAGCTGTCAGTCAGATTTGTATTCTGCCTCCCTGATTGCATGACTGCATTTCACTCTGAAGTTATACAGATCAGCCACACGTGCTAGCCTGCAAAGGTGCGTGGGGCAAGAAGCTCCAAAATGGTACTTCAGAACTACAGAAAGTTTAGTTTTGAGAGAACTGTAAATTAGGGGGTTTTATTCAACAAAGCTGAAATGTGAGATTTTGCTTCACTGGGATCTAAATAAAAGTTAGCCAGAATT
Source organism: Psilopsiagon aymara (assembly GCA_024733675.1). Classification (NCBI taxonomy): domain Eukaryota; kingdom Metazoa; phylum Chordata; class Aves; order Psittaciformes; family Psittacidae; genus Psilopsiagon; species Psilopsiagon aymara. The sequence continues at coordinate 64,631 of JANRGW010040654.1, forward strand.
GTGCCTTTTGTGAACAAAACCATGGCTTGAAACCTTTGTCCCTGAAGGAAAACAAATAAGCAAATGGGAATTTCTCAAAAGGCAGAAGATCTGAATTCTGCTTCACTCTGATAAGCAGCAACTTCACTGGCCTCCTGCAAGAGGATTATTGAGATCAATGTGTTTCCATTCCCTTCTGCTGAAAAAAATACCTCTGTGGTGAATGCTGTCAAGTTGTTTGGCAACATCTGACAACACAAAAATCTCGATTTAAGCTTCCACCACAAGTTTTATCTTTGCCTTTTCCCATTTTGAAGTACAATATCCACATTATGTATATTAGCTCTCACTTGAATATTTGTGACTGTTCATTCTATCTTGCTCCCTCTGCTTCCATAGACATGTAGTAGCAGTCTTAGCCAGGCTGTTTTGTGGAATGTAGTACAGCCCCCTGCAGGCTGCAGCTACTTCATGCTTGTTGAATATGCAAAGATTATGTCAGAAATATAGTCTCTGTATTTATGTATGCCAAAGCCTCAGGTCCACACTGATAGGCGTAGGGCTAGCAGCATAAAATCGTATTTTTCCCCTGTGTAGTCAGTGCAATGGAATGGTCCGTACTGGAGAACGCAAGTGCCGTCTGGAGTAGGTGATTAATCACTGTCCTTGACAGGTTTTAGGTCAGAGCTGGGGTTGCTGCTGCTGTGGTGTGGGAGAGCCTGTTTCTGTTCATGTGTTCTTGGCTAAAATACAGCTGACAGCTTTGTAGGCAGGGAAAGGTGTGCAGCAGACAGGGAGAAAGGATGGCGCCTGATTCTAGTGAAAATGAATAGAAAAAAGCATCAGCACCCTGCCACCTGAGTGTCGGCACTGGGTATTCAGAAAAAGTGCTTCATTAGCATAATTAATAATTTTCTCCCAGGAAATTAATATCATTTTAGCCAGTTGAAACTTAAGATTTCCCTGGTCTTAAAAGTTGATGGTACGATTAAATATTTGAGAGATCTCAAGGAAATTAAAACAAGCCAGCTTTGTTTAACCTGCAGCCTATTGTGTATATTTTTTCTTTCATGAGGATTCTTTGTATTTCATTTAAAGAGGAATTTGAAGTACAGAAAAGATATTGTCCAAAAATTCAAGCATGAAATTTTGCAGTAGTTTATTGTTGTTTACTTATTTTTTTCTGAAGTTTATAATTTTCTAGGCCTAGAAAGTGGGTTTGGAATGCGGGAGTTGTACGTAAGTATGTTATTCAGTGTATTCTGCATGAACGGGTTAGCTGTAAGAAGAAACAGTATCCACATCCTTGTTGTCATAAAATATGTGCATATGTGGCTTTAAATGATTTCCTGGTATAACTCAACTGGGTTTTGGTGAAGTTATCAAAGATGAATTTTTACTCATATGCACAGGCAGGGCTTCAATAAATAAAAATCTCATAAATGTGCAGTGATAGAAAAAAGAAATATAGCAGCATTATAAAAATTGTTTGACCATCTAAGTACTGATGGCCCCTATTCTATCTAACAGCTCTTTTTACAGTAACTCCATTGCACTTGCTCACAAAACCGTGGAGTCAAGCATTTCTGTCTGGTACTGTACCTTCCAGTTTCACTTAATGACCAGTGTAGCACATGAGTTCAGAATACCCCAATGAACAGCCAGCAGGTTCAATTTTGTCTGTTTTTTTTTTGTTTGGTTGGGTTTTTTTGTTGCATAGGGTTTTTTTCATTTTCCTATGGCTATAGTAATCAGATACTCCAAAAACCTTTTTAGCCTCTGTCATACTGATAGGCAGGATGCCATAGGGAAGGAGACTGAAGTGTCAGCTCTCTGTGCTCTGGTAGACTGGGATGCCGTGGTTGCTGCTAAATGATAATACTCTGCCCTCCTACGAATGCTTCCCTGGTGATCCTGGGCTGCGCAGTGGTATGTGAACAGCATGCAGATTTGTCACCATCCGGAAATGTTATTATCTCAACACAAAATGCAAATGTGGTGTGTAGAAATGTAGAATCAGGGATGCAGATCTTCAGCATGTAGTAGGATATGTGTTACAAAGAACCATTTCTTTTTCCGAGAAGCTTTTGCTTTCGTTTAGTCTCCATAATTGTCTGGCTGTAAGCTCCTCAACTTTTGCTCATAATGCAGAGCTAGACTCTTTGCTGTTCGTTTTGAGGGCTGAAATGGAAATCTTCACCACAGCGATTGCAATGCTACAAAATACGTGCTTCTCATACTAAAAGGGAGAGAGGGAAGGATATGGGATTTTGACATTTGACATTCATGTTCTGAAATGCCCTTCTTTCACACAAGAGCATCATTCCCCCTTTTCATAGTATAGTTACCCCATATTTGTAGATACAAATGTGTGAAATGTCATCAAGGCTCCAGATTACATTAAACTCTAGCAAAATTTTATTCTTAGATCTTTAGGCAAAAAGCCATCTTAAGCTGTGTGAAAGATCGATGGGCAGACAGTTTAGACTATGAATCTCTGAAGAAGGGTATGCTAAAAAGGGAATCGTGTTCCCCCTGAGCTGCCAGATAACTAATTCTCTCTTTGTGAGACAGGTGTTTTTCTCATGCATAAAAATTAAGAATTGGAGGCAGTTCAAAAGTAGTGTCACTGCTAATGGGAGGACTGAATGAGTGATTTGGAAGGAAAGATTAAAGAAAGCTGTATCCAGCTCAGCTAAGTAAGAGAAAGGTTCATCAGGAACTGTAAAGTGTCAGTGAGACACTTTGTGACACATTGTCCGTGAGACAATGTCAAAGTGAGAGTATTTAGAACTGAAAAAGAAAAAATATCTAAGAAAGTTTTGGGGGTTTTTTATGAGAAGTAGTACAAATAAATAGGCTGAATAGCAATGAAAACTGTCAGACTGAGGAGTAGTGCCACAAAGAAAGTGATTGCAAGCACAACAGTTGCATCTTAGGTTTTCTCAATGGATTTGAATTCCCTAGATTTGTAAATGGATAAGGAAAAAATGCTAAAAATTATGTATTTTATGGCATGGAACAATCACGTGATGAATGTAGATGTCTGGGATGATCCCTTCTGGCTTTTCAATCTCTCTTCTGCCCCATGGGCTTTAACAGAAGCTCACTGTGTTCTTATCCATGAAACGCAATGTCTTTGTGGGAACCTGAACTGTGATGTTATCGGGTCTGCCGTAAGGATCTTATACACACCACTTCCTCACAGATATTATTGACAGTAAATGTTTTTACCACTTTTATATATTCTCACTGTGAGTTGCTTTACAGCCAAGCAGCCAAATCAAGAGAGTTTTTCCTGACCAGCTGAGCATCTGATAAGTCTCTTTACAAGCACGTAGGTGAATTCAGTGCCATAGTATGCTAAAAGGGTGAGTTAGGACAAAAGCAGGTGTCAAAGCGTAACCCTCCACTCTTGCCATCACCTCAAAGGTTATCTCCCTGCATGTAAAATTACTTGTCTTTTTGAGCCCCAATTTTCCTTACTGCCTTTGGTTTGAAAGTCCATCTGATCCTCCTCAGGATTCATTTCCCCTCTTCTGATCTTTTTCTGAGCTTGTATTTCCTATTTCCCTCCCTTGCTGTCTGCACATCATGATTCTTTTTCAGGCTGAGTCATTATCCTTTTCAGTGCTGCTAGGAAGGGCTTTTTTTCTTAGTTTTGTTATCTATTTCTTAGCCGAGTGGTGCCTGTAGGAAAATCAGAATAACCTAAGATAGGAAGAGCTCTGTGAGTTGCAATGCCTGTTAGACAAGCATACAAGTTGTATTGTTTGTTAACAGTGAGTTCACTTCCATCATTTATTCCCTGGCCCTTTAGGTAGACCTAAACATCCTCTGAAAGGCCAACAAAAAACCCAACTATTGACCGTTTTCAGACCCAGAAGATTAAACTGACCCAATCCTGCATTGGTGTATGTTTATTTTGAAAAGAATTTTCTTTACCTTGCCATTCCTGTGGAGTCCACAGATAATATTGCTCCCTTTCTGCTCTAAAATCTGCACAAATCCTCCCTCCTCATATGCCTATGAATGGAAATCAGAAATACTCCCTTCCCAGGCCTGCAATGAAAAGGAATGTGTCCCAAATGCAATTTGTTCCTTGTGCACTACATCTTGTGAGCAAGCAGCCGGTGTGCCTTGCTTCAGTAACTTTTATATGTAAACAGTCTTTAAAAACATAATCTACGTTGTCAAAGACTAATCTAAATGATGTACTGACATTGCTTATTTTGATATGCTGAGTTGGTTTTGAATTCTCTCTGGATTGCCTGGCCTCAGATGGCCTTTTTGTATTTTGTTTACTTTTCACTTAGCTGTCACATATTTATTCCCTTTAGATGTACTAAGTCAATGGGTTCAGTCTAGTTTTACAGCTTAGCTGGCTAATATGGCATCAGGAAAGCACTGAGTGAAGCCAAGCAGAGGGTCAAGAAAGAAACAATGTGGTTCTGCAGGTCTGACATAGGGACCAACAGAACAGAAAACTGTAAAAGATCTGGTAGAGCAGCTAGAGATTATTTCTAATTTTTTTTTCAGAATAAACATGATTTGACAGGAAAGTAGAAATCCACTGAAATAGGGAAGGATTTGTTTAGACTGAATTTCTGTTTTTAAAAGCTTGCTTCTGAATGAACGCTGAAATTACACTATGCTGAAATATGTCCCACTTAAATGAAAAGAAAAATATGGTTTTGTTTCCAGTGTGAACAGGCAGCAAAGTTTTACTTTAAAAGCTTTTCAATACAATAAGTTGTTCTGTGTATATATCTCAGTAAAATGGTTAAAATGGCTTGTAGGAACTTGCTGTACAAAAAGTCTTTGAAGATATGTGAAAACCCTTCATGCTGAGAAAAATAATTCCAGAAAAATCCAGTTGTCATGATCTTGCCCGCATTCATTCATGGAGCCCGAGAGAGAAATTCATGACACTTCTGGCAACCTGAAGCATGACTGAAATGTGGACCATCTTGAATGGTGGTCTTCCATCTGGATAGCAATTCCTACTGTTCCAGTGTTCTCCTAATGTGAATATCTACCTTCCTCTGTATAGTTGGGTTTAAGCTGAAAGAAAAAAGCTTTATGGGAGATCTGGGGTGGAATTTAGCATTGATGGAAGGAGCCTGATGTTTCTTTTGTTTCTTGAAGAATGACAGCACAGCTCTGCATGGTGCAGTTTCACTGATGCCATGTTTTCAGATCACATTCTACAGAGGTGCTTGGCCAAAGCACCTCTGCAACAGTTTTTGTGGTGAAAGGTGTTGGGCACCCAAACTTCACATCTTTTAAAGAGACTGTGCAGAAACTGCCACATTTTTAGGTGCACTAACCTCCTTTTGGACTGGACAGTCCATAGTCTGAGCTCTTTCTCTGTTTACCACAGGTGAAACATGGGAACTATGCCTTTGTATGGGATGCAGCAGTACTGGAGTATGTGGCCATCAATGACGCAGACTGCTCTTTTTACACGGTCGGGAACACTGTGGCAGACAGAGGATATGGGATTGCACTGCAGCACGGCAGCCCCTACCGAGATGTCTTCTCACAAAGGTAAGGGTTTGGAAGACGAGCAGGTCCTAAGGGATGGTCTCTCTTAGCTCTGGAAGCTTCTTTTAATTTAATTTTCCATGAAGGGAAACAACTTGTGCTTGCAATCCAGTTCATTTCTTATATAGGCATTCATTTCCTCAGAGACATCGGATTATTCACTTTTCTAGAAACTGCATTAAAAATACGTCATACTGCTCTAATTTGAATTGTTCTCGTTTCATTTGGAAAACATTAATGAGATAGGCTAAACTTCATTAGCAGGAAAATGAGGGAAGAGTTGAATCATTTGTTATAGAGGGACAGCATAATTCAACCCCTCTTGATACAGAAGCTGTTTCTTAAAGAAAAAAGTAAATTGGTACACTGATAGGAAACCTGAATGGGATGTACAAGAAAATTTGATGTTTCAGTGAAAAGACTCCTAATAGTATCCAAAAGCTTAGATGCTTATCCCACTACTAATCTGTCTCTTGGGCTAAAACAGTGAGATCTGGAGATGTTTCTGTATTGTGTTTCTACAAGGGTATGTATTATGCCTTTGCAGTATTTGTGTTTCACTATGGTATTGATTCCTAAATCAGGATGTGCGTGAAATGTGAAAAACAAACAAACATTTAAGAAGTGTCATATCTCCAGTCTATTTTATAGAAGATGTGGGTTAATTTAATGATCGTTTTCCATTCTGAACCTATTCTCCCAACCCAGTTTCTAATGGTTTGTGTTAGAAGCATGTAACAAAATTTGACAGTTGCTGTGGTGGAATTTGTGTGATTGCTATAATGAACATGAACCATCTTAAGAATATGCTTCATTCAGGCTATTGCATTTGCCTTCAGTGCGTAGGATGAGGTAGAGGGAAAGTAGTCAAGAAGTAACAGTATGCAGACTCAAAGGACTCACTGTCTGCTCACACATCCTGCATGAAGAGAGAAGGCTTGAATTCTTTGAATCTGTTCTGTGCTGGGAGTGGTTTGGTTGAATTTTGTGCTGACGTAGTAGTAACATAATACAAGCTCTCACAGGATCAATGAAAAATTAATTTTGATGAAACATATATAATGTATATATTACAATTAGCTTTATAGGCAATTATTTGCTGAATACCTTAATACTTTAATACGCCAGCTATGATCAGGCTGGCTCTGCTAAAAATCTGTGTCTCTGTAATGTTCAGGGTCTCCATGCAAAACAAAGGAGTAAAATTTCTTCCTGTGATCATTCTAAGTAGCGCTTCCAGAGATCTCTGGTGCTGGTGAAGGTGTTAAGTCAGACCCTTCAGAGTGTTACCCCTGTAAGCTTGAGTGCAAAAATCTGAACACATAGGGGAGTTTCATAGGCTGTGACTTTATTACTAAATACAGCAAGCCTGCCAAGTGGCAGAGCATAGCTCATATCTGCGCAGATAAGCATTCTTCATCCCTGCCACCACTGCTCTCCAGGTGAAGGTGGATGCACCCAAACCACCCCTTCTGGCATCATTTATATACTTGTTATTGTTCTCAGTACACGGGGGAAATGGTTATGGCTGGTTCTGGTAAGCAGTTATCTTCTGTGCTACAGAATTCAATACCTGGAGAGGCTAGGTTACATCTTCTGATGCACTGTTTTTAGCAACTTCTGGATCATTGCTCTGTGCAGGCCCGACATTTCTAAGTACAATTTTGGTTTGTAACAAAATTTCAGCATGTCAGTGCATTATTATATCTTGAAGCTGCAGGAAAGCAGAAAGAAGCATAAAAATTTGCACATATATAGCTCTCTTTATCTGAGGATCTTCAAGGAATATGTAAATATTAGCATCTCTCAGTGGAAAGTAAATGGCATTTCCAGTCAATGTTTAGGGAATCCATAGCATAAGGAGACTTAAATGAATTCCCAAGGCCAGATACTTTCCCTGGTGGAATTGGGGATCATAGGCATTTTGAGTTCCTTATTTTCCATTTCCTGCTAATAGTAATCAGAATTCAGGTGGATAAAGAAAGAGATTATTTGTGAGATAGTGGGCCACAGCAGGGTCTGGATGGATACACAAAACTTAGCACTGATGAGAAAGGGACTCATAACTTTATCAAGAGTAATGGTTGGACAGAGAAACTGGAATTTGCTACTTACTGGAGAATTTAGAGAGCCCAAGATATATATTCTGAAAATGTGTGTGCTGCCACTTAATTCTTTATTTCCATATTATAAAAGCATATTATATTGCACTTCTAATTATGTCCGTAGAGATTTACAGTCTGAAGCTGTGAAATGCCATATAAGAAACACATGAAAGAGCATGCATACAAGGTAGCTTACAAGCTTTTGTTCCAAAAACCCTTCAGTACTGTTCCCTATGATTATTTCCATGTGGTCTTCACAAATCATCCTTACTTTTCTTCCGAATGAAAAATATGAACAACCTGCAGCTGCTGCAGCCTGCATGCTAAATTGAGAGGGAAATAGATTTCACTATATAGGACTCACAAATGTTCACATGAATATTTCACATTCTTTAATGCAGTAGGGAACTGGTTTGAAATATATTGGCATTTCTTGATCTTTCCCAAAATAAATATATTTATGTGAAAATACAGGGCTTCTCTTTTATGAAATTTCATATAAACCCATAAGCTGTACAGTATTAAATCCCTAGGGTGCTGCTGTAAAAGGTCTGGCAAGCTTACTGGAGATTTTGGTCTCAGTGCAGGAACCATGGGAGTGAGCTTAAGGCTTTTCGTTACCTTTTCAGAACATTCAGGCAATTCTCAGAGCAGCAGGAAAAGCGATAGAGAAGTATAAACACCCACCGTGTATCTCCAGTGCTATGGGGTATGAGCTGTAGTCAGCATAACACTGTAGTAAAGTTGCTTAAGCATTTAGGATTTCCAAAAGCACTTTTATGTTTGAGATGTCTGCTATGATGTTCTCCGCAGGATTAACACATGCAAAATGCTGTTGCCTTTGGGGACTGCAATAGTATTCACCTCTGTTAAGTATTCAAGTCTCTATGGGAGTTTACCCATCAGGCTACTTAAGAATGATATTAAACCTGCAATCAGTTTGAGATGCCAGGGTGCCATCAAAACCTTCCACGGCCTTGCAAAATATTAAGTTCCCTGATATTTCCTCCCACAACTCATGGTGATGGCATGCCCCTCTATACTACAGGCAGTTTAAGTGGTGCTAAAAGAAGCCTGAAACAACTGAGAACATGGTGAGAACCAAAGCTGTGATGATGGTCCCAGTGGCCATATACCTGTGTAGTACCTGTGTTAGGGATGTGGAACTGCAGCTGGTGACCTCCTGGTTGTCTGGTACCCACCACCCTGAAGAAGAACACAAGGTGTGGTACCCTGAGCATGCTGTGGAGCCGGTGCTGACAGCCACCCTGCTCACAGCCTCAAAGTGCTGCTGCCAGCTAGTGCCCATATATTTGCGCGGGATGCAGTCCTACCAGTATGGAATGAGCCTCCATTTACCAAGGAACCAGAAAGTTAAAATGCTTATATTAGGCTACAGCTAAATTAACACCAAAGTTTCAATATATACCTGGTTTTAAATTGATACAATTAAGCAAGTATGGTGCAAAAATGTACTACCATCAAGGTACATTTGCTTGGATTGGTTCATATTGTGCTTATGATTTTACAAGTGTAAGGTGATATCTATACCCTTTAGAGAGAAGAGTGAGTGCGCCCATGTTTAAAGTGATGCAATTTAAAAACAGAATTATTCTTAAAAGTTTGGGTATAGTGAAATATTAGTGGAATGTGTGGCAAAATGCATATCACTTAGAAACTCCATATACATTTGCTGGGATTTATAAAAATTGATTCTAGCCATATTCCAGAAGATTAAACCCTGTTCATGATTATTCTTCCCAAGGAAAACCAAGGAAATTAGACTCAAGGAAATCTATCATTTTGGGGATGAACAAGATGTTTTTGATGAGAAACGTTATACCTTTCTAAGTACAATATCACTATACCTTCAGAAAAGCATTTTGTGCAGGTACAGTTTAATGAAGAAGGGTAACAAACTGAAAGCACTGTAAGGAATCCACTCTTTGAGCCCTTTCTTCTTCACATGCAGAAAATCTCTTCTAGGCCACAACAAAGACATAAGCAGCGGTGAGTGGTCTGAATGCAGAATGAGATTGGCTTCTTTCTGTAATGGCATGGCAAAGTGGCCAGCTGAGATCCCAATGTCCAGCTTGTGACCACTGACTAATGCTGTCTCTGAAAACAGGTGCTTGAAGTCCATCCTGAAAATATATGTGTGGCTGCAGCACAGCAATACAGAAAATAATGTGGGTAACATCTGGATGATGGACCTGTCATAACATCCTGATGACTTTATTCACATGTTGCAGATCTTAAGAAACATGTCTGGCCATGCCGTTACCCAGCCAGCTGATATGCCCAGATAGATTGCTGTCCCCTTTTCTTTGCCACTAAGACTTAACTTTCTGAGCACCGGCAGCATCCAGGCAGTGTCAATTTTCTCTCAGTATGTATTTTTCTTTGCGGGTAATGACAGGGGCTGTAATAATAGGAACTGCCAAATTTACTAGGAGAGTTCGAAGAGGATATGTCATTTAGCTCATGAGGCACTGTGTGCTGACACTATATTTGACACCTGTTAGGAAGTCTTTTCAGCCCTAAACTCTGAAACTTCCATTGCACCCCTGGGAGGTATAAATATAATTGCAACCTATTTTCAGAGTGTTTCATAGGATGTCTGTGCTCCCTACAGCGCAGGAGCAGTGGCTTGGGCACTGCACTGGTGGCTGGCTTTGGTGGGGGTCAAGGAGGGGGCAGCAGCAAAGCATTTGTATCCTGCTCACATCCCTGCTGCTTCTACTGGTTCTCTCTTCTTCTGCACAACAGTTCCGGCCACACAGTGCGTTAGAGGCAGAGGGAGAGGAAACACTAAGTTCATACTTACCAGAGGCTGGCAGCCAGCTCTTCAGTTAAGTAAATAGAAGCTGCCAACACCCAGTACTATTGAAAATGCAAGCTGTAGTTGTTTTGCCTTCCTCATCTCCCAAGAGTAATCATGTGACTTCTGCCCCTAAGACTTCACTTTGAAACAAAAGGAAACGGTGACAATATTAAAAAACAGGCAAGATGGCCCTCAGAGCCTACAGAGTGGTACTCTTGCTTGTTGTCCATCATCTGAGTTGCCCCAAATGGCATTCACCCTGGCCGAGCATGAGCTTACAGACACTTAAGGTTGTCTGCGTGACAAAAGGAGCAGCAGCAGTTGCATACCTCCTGTGATGGAATAATATATGGAAAATGCAACTACTATATGGCTTCTGCAGAAGCTATTGAATTTGGCATAAATCACAAAAAGTAGCAAAGAATTTGTGATGCTGCTAGAGAAGCCAGTCACATCTTTCTGTCCTGGAGGCTGAGGGGAAGAAATAGATACTTATAGTGATTTCCTCATGCCAACCCCAAAGACACCTTGCTAGCATCAAGTGTTGGACTTTCAGATGTCCAAAGCTTTGGAGGCAAAGAAGAGAGCAATTGTGTAGCGTTTCAGACTTTCCCTTAGCAAATCAGAAGTTATATGATTTAAATAAGTGGTATGGATTTTCTTTGCCTTTTTTTTATCTCATCAGCAAAACCCTGAGTTTTAGAAAGTTCCTGCCCTGAGTCATAAATATATGTTCTTCCTGTCTCCTCATTATTAATTCTCTCTCCTGAGATTTTCTTTCTGTGTCTTAGAGGTCAATGATGTCCGAAGACTCCAGTGCGAAGAAAATTACTTCCTTCCTAACTACTTTGATTTCTTTTTCTGAGTCCTTGGGACTGTGTACACTTTCTTTGAGGGGATCCTCCCATAACCTGGGGTTTGGGTTTTTTTTTCCTTTCTTTTTTTTTTTTTTTTGTCTAAATGAAAACCCAAGAGAGTGTTCCTTATTTGCTGATTTATCTTTTACCACCTATGGGGAAAAACAGTGTTTTGGGCAGCATCCTAACCCTGCAGAGGACTGACAATAATAATCTAGTTGGATTTTTCATTATTAAATACAGTGATCATCTGCAGAATGGTGGATGCATTATTAAGAGCTCAACTTCACTTTGCTTTGGTTATTTGCTTAGAATTTAAATACTGTTCTGAGCTGTATATATAACATTCTGAAAAACACAGCAGAGAAGCATAGTAAAATCCCCACCCAATGAACCTTTTTCTTATTATTCCAGAAAATAAGAAAACTGCAGGCTCAGAGATTTAATTGAACTCGAAGCAAAATCCTGAATTTAAGTAGAAAACTTTAATTCTTAGAAGCTGCCTTTAGGTCTTGTCACAAGTTCATATAATTCAAATTACATTAGTGAGAGGAAAAACAAAATCAAAATTAATTCCAGATCTCTGAGTAATCTGTCATGAGAACCCAGTCCTAACTGATTCAGATATAGACACTGTTAATAAAAGCCTTAACTTCAGAGTAGCACATAACAAAAAGACAGTTTCTCAGATAACCAGGATCCTAAATAAAACACCCTGTAGTAACACACCAATGTAATATTTCTTGGCTATCTAAAATAACACAGTTTATGCTTTTTTTCTGTCTACATTACACTCAAAGGGGTGAAACTGGGAGTTGCACAGGCCATAGGCCTCAAAGCACATCCACCTTCCCTTTTCCTGGCAGAAGACCTCAAATATAAACTGCAGTTAGCTTTCATGCCAGGAAACTCACCTTGTGGAAGTGCTTCTCAGACAGACAGCTGCCTGCTTCTGCATTCTGCAGAGCTCATTCCCAGGCCACCAAAGCCAGGCTGAAGTCCTGTAACCTCCAGTGGATTATAAGTAAACATATAGCTTCATTCTGATTTTTAAAAGTGATATCCATTACTTCACATAAAGTCCTAGCAGAAAGCTTTTGTCCCACCACTATTCTCTCTTTTTCTTTCTACCAAGCCCACAACTGTCTGATCCGAGCTTACAGTGTTCTGTAATCCTGCATGAGCACATTGCCAGTGGCTTTCCCTAAGGACGTCCTTTTGCATCCAACTCCCACTAATGGCCTAATGCAGAGCTGGAAGTTTTGAAGATTCCTGCGCTGTCATCAGAAGTGTTTCTCGCTTTACTATCCATGCACATCTCACTTGCAGGGGCTGCTGGCTGTAGGACCACAGAGAAGCTCTGGCTTCCACACATTGTTTTACGAGGGCAGGAGAAATGGGTTTATTGACTCCAGGTGATGTGCATCTGGTGATTGCGGGTCTCACAGTAAATTCAAAATTAGAAGTTGAGAGAGATGGAGATGCTACAGAAACACAGAGTTTAGCAACTTTTTAATCTGCTGTAATGTTAACTGATGAGGTGGCTTAAAAGTTTCTGCAGCAGGTCTAAAGTTTGTAACACACACATAATGGGGAAATAATTCATGAAAACATATAAAAGCAGCAAGCAGACTACTGGGCTTTTTAAATATAGTATAATATATTGATGGGGTAACTTGAATGATCCTGAAGTAGCAGCACTGGGATGAAGCATGAGAAAGAAAATCATAAGAGAAGTCATTTGATCTTCTTGCATTTGTATAGCATAGACCTATGAGAATCAGAGGGCTGCCTGCTGGCTTCATGATGGAACAAGATCTCTGCATCCAAATGATACTGTGGTGATGGAGTTGTTGCAAAATGGAAAAGAGGTGCCATGAAAAAGACAGCTTCTTGCCTTCTCCTTTCCTAATCAATTGAATGATTAGGAATAAAACCACTTTCAGACAGGGCACTGTGTTTAATGTTTCAGAAAGGCAAGTCGAGTGAGTTGTTTATGCATATTAATTAGAATCACAGAAACAGAATAGTTAGGGTTGGAAAGGACCTTAAGGTCATCTAGTTCCAACTCCCCTGCCATGGGCAGGGACACCTCACACT